>BQNB010055385.1:0-39133 GCA_026074375.1 Tanacetum coccineum
GTTACGACATTCTTACGAAAAGTTACTATTTTCGGAAAGTTAATATTTTAGGAAACTTTCTATTTTCGGAAAGTTTTAAGTTTTGGGATGTTAATACCATCCCCTATATTGGTCAATTCCACAATTTCATAAACGCACTAACGAAACCTAAATGCCTACTTTTCATTTCTATTTTGCTAATTCGTACTAACTTACTATTTTTTAGTAACGTTCAATGGTATCGCTTTATCATTCTTAGAAAACTCTTAACCCTTCGTAATAAGATCAAATCACTACATTAATATTTTCTAAGTCTTTCGAAACCTAAACGGGCCTAACCCGCTTGAAAACATTTTAATATATAAAATTATATGTCCGAAAATAACTTGACAAAAATTAGGTCTATCTCACTCATAAAGCATTTTTAACACTATTTTCGCGTCATTGGAAGGGAAACATAATTTTAGGCCATGTTTGTGTTTTACACTTTGGCCGAAACAGACTAGAAAGGGGTCAAAATGGTCATTTTCGTTCCTGATCTGATCGTTTTGCCGAAACATGTTTCAAGTTTCATTTGAGCGTAACTCGGTCGTTTTAAGTCCGATTTTAGTGTTCGATATATGAAAAACTATCTATACTAAACGAGCTATCCGAAATCTACCTTCTCGGCTAATAAAAGCATTTTTGAGTCGCCCAAAACCCTAAAATAAATTCGGATCAACAATCTTATTTTTAGTAAACGCTTCCAAAAATCCATCCAAACTTCACAATAGTGCTTATACTAACCTAATCTCCGTTCACGGCTAATCCAACAACAAATCCACACATATATCTATCCTAATCCCATCTTCATCATTGTTGCAACACACAAATCCACTCATCCTTTCCTTAATCAAAATTATTATAAAAGAAAGCATAAAACTTCATTATTTCACATACCCATTTCATTTCTTTTTGAAAATTTAACACAAACACAATAGGATTTAAACCAAGAGCATAAGAAAATAAGGAAATCAAAAGGAGGTTCAAGAAACAGCTTACAAATGATAAAGAAATAAGATTGAACACTAGATCTATAACATACATCAAGATCTTGCAAAAACCCTAAAATTTATTTGAAACCCTAACTTTTAATCTTGAACAAACCTTTGCAAATCAATGATTTAAAACTTGTAACCACCTTAGATATCTTTAGAAATGAACTCTATATGCTTGAATGTTGCTAAAAATCAAAGAAAACCAAACCCCTAATAGGGTGCTTTTGGTCGTAGGTTATGTGTAACGCCCCTCTCCGAGAAGGAGGCCGAAACATCATAATCATGGTGTCATATCAAAGCACAATAAAGGCATACAAACCTACAAGCGGGAAACCGGAATCAAACATCGGTCCCCTTCATAAAATGACTGTACATAAATGAAAAGAAAGTAATCTAAAGGTAGCTCTCATCCTTAACTCTTTTGCCCAAAATCCCATCGCCATGTACCTGCCGTAAGAAACATGAAAAGAAATACGGCTGAGCACAATTGCTCAGTGAACGGATAAAATAATACAGTAAAGATAAGTATAAATCATGAATAAATAAACATAAAGCAGCGGAATATGAATCGTCAGTGTCATGAGAAAATCTGTAAGATGAGTCATGAGAGAAAAGTAACATAGGAAAACATGATTATCATGGGTACAAGATGTTGGGTGACATCATATGGGTTGTGGCAAAACTGAAAGGTAAATCATGGGAAACTGTGGAACAAGCAAAGTATGGGTAAACTGAGGAGAAAGACATTTCTGAAAATCATAAAGTCATGGGGAAAGTAGGAGTAAGTGAGTATCATGAAAACATACATAAGAGTTATAAGGAAGGTGGAAATGTGTAAAGTCTGGATATTATGAGGTAAGAAATATCATGAAATGTCGTAATCGTCATGAGGGAAACTGAGGAAAATACATCATGAGGAACTAAGTGTAAAACATGTAAACATGGATAATATAGAGTAAAAGATGTCATGAGGAATAGAAATGAACATGTAAAGCATGGTTGATATGATATGAAGGTATAATGGAATATCATAGGTAGCATAACATAATAATAAGGATTTGCCCACGAGCTCATATAATCATACATAATAATAACGTGCATACATGCATAAAGTAGAGGGGATGCCTCAACATGTACTAGAGGGGTGACCTCTTATAATGAAATGGGTGGAGGGATCAACTCCAATGTGATGGGATGTAGAGCACACACCAACCAATCACCATGAAACGTATAAACATGTAAACTAGGATGCACCCATACGCCCCGAATAATAATGGCCAGACATGAAATAAAGTAACATGAAAAGGGACGCCGCGTGAAATCACTCTCAACGCGAAAGAGTCATGACACAGGTGCCTCAAGTGTCATGGTCATGGTACCTCCATAACTAGGTGGTAAGTCACATAAATCATGGTCATGCATATATATATAGCTCGGGCAGTGGGACATGAAATAAACATGGAATAAATCATGGCAAAACATAGAAATGGGGAAGCATAGCAGTTCTGGGGAAATGAATCATGAATAGAAGGAATGTCCTTACTGAAAGGACGGAATATCCGTACCTGGACAATGAAGCAGTGAAAGGAAGAAAACAGAAAGATATTACTCCGTCTTCACACGTGCTACATGATAAAGAGCTTGTATAAGTTACTTGTGCATGATTTAAGTTTCTTTCCATTTTTAGTAACTTTCTATTTTTGGCAGCTTTCTATTTTTAGTAACCTTCCTTGATTAGTATACTTGTATGTTTATTGTATTATCGTATTTCATGATTAGTATCTTGTTATACTTGGTATTCTAAAAGTAGTAACTTTCCTTATTTAGTAAGTTTCTAAAAATAGCAGGTTTCTATAAATAGTAACTTTCCAAAAATAGCAGGTTTCCATAAATAGCAGCTTTCCAAAATAGCAGGTTTTCATTTTTATGTCTTGGATAAATAAATAATCTATTATTATAAATTTAGATAAACCATGTTGTTTATTATACTTGAGGTTATAAATAACAATTATAATAATTAAGGGGCTTAGATGTCAATTTCATGATATTATGAATGTTAATAGTAATTAATTAATGTTAAGGATATAATTGTCATTCTATAAACTTTAAGGGTAATACTTGTAATTAATTCATGTTAAAGATTTAAACTGAAAATGTACATCTTAATCATGCTTGTTTACTTACCTTATCATTTTTCTGATAATTGTCCTTGTAAATTAAATAACATGAAGGTCATTAAGTTTTTAATTCAAGTCTCTTTTAATTTATTTAACATGTACGAAAGTAATTTAATTATCGTGACAACATAACCCGGAATTAGTCAAATAAAAGGGCCGAAACCCATATGGGCCGGACCTTTATGGGCCGCATATAAAAATAAGCCCAAATCAAATGGGCCGCGTGGCCTTGGGTCGGCTAGCCCAAAAATTGTAACTCACAAGCCCACATTTTAAGCCGAAATCAATAAGTTTATAAACCCACATATTTAAGTAAAAAAAATCATTTAGTCATAAGCCCACGTTATAAGCCGAAATCATAATTTTATAAGCCCATATGTTTAACTCAAAAATCATTTATAAGCCCTCATACTAAGCCGAAAACATACCAACAATTTTATATGCATCATTTGCCGAGTACTAAGGTACTCGGCTTGGTCTCTTTGGCCACAAACACCCCATGCGACACAAACAAACACCCATAAATATGCCGAGCCCAAGGGACTCGGCTTGGTTTCTTGGCAACTCGAACACACGAACTACACAAACAACCACAACCACATGTATGCCGAGCCCTTGTGGCTCTCGGCTTGCTCTTTCATTCGACAAGGGTCATGAAACAACAACATTAATAATACCATGCATATGCCGAACCCATTAGGGTCTCGACTTGATCCTTCGACCCTCGGCTTGGTCTTGGTTCGGTTATAGCCCAACGAAAAGCAACCTTTATGTCAACATATATATGCCGAGCCCCATAGGGGTCTCGGCTTGTTTTCTTATTTGGCAAGAGTTTTACTCGCATACCAATCCTACAACCTTAAGTGCCGAGTACCCTTGGCGTCATCGGCTTGTTTTCCTTTTCGTTTAGGTCTATCGTAACATGATCATAATAAAACATATTTATTTATGCCGAGCCCCTTGGGGGTCTCGGCTTGGTCTTGGCTTGCTTAAAACCCAACGACAAACACACCCCCATATCAAAACATGTATACCGAGCCCATAAGGTCTCGGCTTGTGTTTCTTCGACCACAACCCCAACGAAAACAAACCCCCATGTCCACCATATATATGCCGAGCCCCATAGGGGTCTCGGCTTGTCCCTTCCTTTTACCCTTGATTTAATTTGTATAATTCTTATTATTTCATGAGATTCATTTTCATGCATGCATAATAATTTAGAAAAAAAAACGATGGAAAGGTTTTCATGGGTTACCGATTACAGGGATGGATCGAGGATGGAATAGAGGTAGAAAACACTATGATTTCACGAACAAAGATCGAAAACTCCTTCCTTCTTTCTTGTGGGATGCCGCCGGCTTATAGAAATTTTTAGGGTTTCTTATTTTTAATTCTTGTAACATAAGGAGAATAATAAAACTAGTTCCCTGGGATTAATAGATAGGGACATGGGTTGGGCTTTAAATTGGACCTTGGGCCTTTTCTTTTCTTGTGCATTGCCGAAATATTCATAAGCAAAAGCAAATGTGTAGTTTTTATTTTTAATGTCTACTTTCGCGCTTTTGCTTCGTGTATTCTGATTCGTATATTTTATTTTCGTACGATACTTGTCCATGATAATTAATTATAAGTTTCTTGTCGATTTCTATTGCTTTATTAGAATTTTAAATTTCATGGTATTTTTCATGTGGGTTTTACACTCAGGATGTCATGTAACTTGGCCTTTACTAAAGTGCGATGCCACGCAACCTATCTATGACAATCCTGTCTTCATATATGTCAAGCAAACATCATAACATGTCAAGTCAATATCATAATATCCTTATTACAAAGTACATTATTCCTATAATGTACCATTCGCAACGTTATATCAAAACGGGCTTTAAACCGTTATCGGATGCCTCTAAACCCTAATTCCATGAAGGATTAACATCTAAAGTGAATGCACAAGCTACTAAAGCATATGTACAAGCAATATAACATCTCATTTTAAATATAAAATCTCTCCAAGTCAAAGTATAAGTCCTTAAAAGCTCAATGTACAAGTCATTAAGCATGATCTCCAAAATAGCCGTTTTACCTCCGTTTTTATTCTAATTTCTTCACAAACTACTACACTCAATATACAATATATAAACCCTAAATATTCTATTCATAAGCTTTCATACACCTTTTTGCACTCAAAACCCTAATTCAAAACCCTAAACCCTAAAACCGAGCTAGTTTCTAAACCATGACCCGTTTATCAATTATTATCCGTTTTAAACCTCAACCAACACTTAAATAAGTTGTGATAACTTATTTCACAATCATAGCAATCCTATTCCATCATTATTTCATAATCCTACTTCATTTATACAAGAATCGAATCCAAGAAACCCTAAATGAGCCCTAAATGATCACATAATCCGTTTTCTCATTTTTAACCTATTCAACCTCAAATAAGCAACCATGAGCTATTGTAAACTCATAATATGAGTTTAAAAATCATTAACCATCAGTATCTATTATTTCTTTAACAATATACTTGAATTAGAAAACCTGGAAACACTAAAAGTCCATTACATGCCCTAATTCAAACCCACGACCATTTATTTCCATTTTCGATCCATTATACTCGAACCACCACCTCTATTATTATATATAATCATTTATACACATGACTAAGATCAATAATTTTACCAATCTTAATCCTTTAACAAGAAGTGATGTGTGTGAATGCCCAGAAAACCCTAATTGAATCCATTAGGAAACCGCGACCTTACTTCTTCATTTTTGACCCGTTTTACCTCAAACCAATTGCTAAAACCTATTGACGCTTCTTATTACATACCCTAGATTAATATTTTATCATTTTTTACATTGTACACGAAATGAAAACATGAAAACACACAAAATCCAAGCCGAACTCAAAACAGACCCGAGTACCCTTTTTCCTTTATTTTCGCCCCATTTTGTGAATAACCAAACAAGCAACCACCTCTATGATGCATCTACTACAACTACAAGCAGCTTACAAAGCACCTTGATCCATTTCTTGGTCTCAAAACAAGCCACATCCCCCCTTTGTCACCTAGAACAACCGCGGCATCAACAAACACCACAAACCCTACATTTTTAAATTCAAGCATGTATGATTCATTCTTTGGCACTCCCTAGCTGCTACACATCATCCCCCACCTGTCACAAGCTTATGCATTCAGATCCTTAAGCACCAAGGTAAGTTTTACCTATAAATAGAGCCTTAGATTGTTCATTTCAATTTTGCACCACACCTCCTCCTCTATAACCCTTATATGCAGCAATCCTTTGCTCCCTTATGATCCTAGGATCATTAAATAAGTTAAAGAAGCAAAGCCCTAAATAATTGAAGCCCCTGAGTGAAGATACAAGGCGTACGAGTGGAAATACTACCCGAAACGACCCATTTCTACCATTTTTGATCATTGAAGCTCAAACCAGGTTCTATACAACTTCATACCTGCTACTACACCATTATAATGTTCATATGATCCTAAATATATCTTATTAAGTTTCATAAATCATTCATGAATCATTTTCATTTTGATCCAAAAACCGTTACACCGAAAACCTTAATTTCGCATTTTCTTAAAACTAAATTGTTTATAATGATTAAATATTGTTTATAATCTATCCTCGCATGCTTATACTAATGTTATAATACCAACTTTTATTGATTATTGATTGAATTATGAAACTTAAAAAACCCGCGCGTTTTCATTTTGAAACCCTAATTTGACCCGTTGTGCTTCCTAGCCTATTCGATTAGTTATTTTAAATTGTGTTAGCGTTTAAAAACTTCATATTCTTTGTTTTATTATAACTTATAAATGTCTATTGAAATGTTAAAACTAAGTTGCATGGCAATTTGGACTTGTTTTTTGTATATTATAGTCCATTGCAAGGGTATTATATCGTAAATTTCAGAAACTTATAACTAAAAGGACTAAAAGTGTCATTTTATCAAAGTTATAACTCCAGGGATCTATTATGTCACTTTTCAAAGTCCAAGGTTTACTTGGTATATCTTTCAAAGTTAAAGGACCAAAGTCGTAAAAATGCAAACCCTAGGGGTCTACTTGCAATTTTCCAAACCCCAGGGTCTAAAATGTAACATTTTGAAAAAGTATAAAAAACAAATTACAAAACATTTTCCTGGACATACTTTAATTAAGCTGACGTGCTTAACATTTCCAGATATTAAATAAAACGCTTAAAACCGATCATCCGGAAGCTATATTGTACCACAATACTAGGGAGCTTCATATTAAGAGGTTTCATCTTGGTATTACGTTCTGACTGAGTTGTTGGGTTTACGATTTAAAGTGCCCTAGCTCCTCAAAACGTTTACTGAATGATTATTGAATTATGTTGGCCCGATCAGTGATTACAATAATTCCAAACTTCTCAATCAAAACTATAATATTTAAAACCAAAGTTTTAATAGTACAATATTCTAAGACTGAATATTCTACTAGGTTGTTGTGACGTGGCTGTGTACTATCATTTTTACTATAATCAACATTCCCCGGTTAAGATTGTGATAAGGTCGTCAGCTTTCATTTCAGAATAATTATTACATCTACCTATCAGGTGAAGTTCATAACCTCGCCTTTACTTATTTACATGTTTTATAAACTCGCGAGGGGGATACATGCTTGTTACAAACTCTTTTACATACTCATTTATCTTATAACAATGTGATTATTTTTCAATGAACTTCCGTAGGTTATAGCCTCACTTTTAAATCTCTTTAATGCTTTTTCATAAACCCGCACAGGGGTGATACATGATTATAAATAAAATAATTAAACATGTTTTACAGACTATATGTTTTAATCTGATGTATCATTACAATCAATGTCTAAGTTATAAATCCTACAAGTCATTAAATTTGACTTCAAGTCGTTAAATTGACTATGGATGTTAATTTGTTAGTATCATAAATCCTACAAGTCGTTAAATTTGACTTTGAGTTGTTAAATTGACTTTGGATATATAAGGTGTAGTTTTCATAATTCTAAAGGTCGTTTAAATTTGACTTTCGTATCGTTAAATGGACTTTGGATATTAATAAATCCTTCAGTCTGTTAAATTTGACTTCGAGTCTTGGGTTTTGTTAAATTGACGTTGGTTTTAATATGTTGATTATGAGCTCCTTCAAGTCGTTAAATTGACTTTGGATGATAATGTGTTGGTGACATAGAGGAACATGCCAATCAGACCAAAACAAGGCAATAACGGATAAAACATTGTTACTTTGATTCATTGCATTATTAATAATAACGGGTATTATTAGTTCATGACCCAAGATCATAACAACTATCATTTCATAATAATTGTGTTTATAATTAATTATATATTACTTGTATTTCAAACTATTTATATCAAAACCTATGAATTTCAAGCAACCCATTGTGATTGACTTTTTGGCATGTGCTTATCTCAGGTAATTGTGCAATTTGCGGCACGGAGTGGCATGGACTCGAGATGGACTGAAATGTTATCATTCACAACATAATATTTTAGATTTTGGGTCTGCATTTTGTAAAACTCTGTTTATAATTGTATGATAACTAAATTTTTCCAACAACGTTTCTTTTAAAGTTGTTTTCTATGATTATGATTGTTGTATCCATGATGTATATACCCAGATTAGCTTCCGGGCTTGCCTATATTGTTAAAAATGGGGGTGTGGAGGCACACTTAGCCCAGTGCATCGAGTCATCTTACTATATTTACACAACAATGATACTAAACTTTTATAAAAAGAAATTGAGAACTTTGCTGATAAAAAATTGTGCCTAAAAACTTTATCATATTTTCAATCTTTACGTTTTGATAAACCACAAATATAACAATCGTTCAATGTAAAACGTATATACAAGTTATTAGTAGTAAATTTTTCATTTTGAAATATTATATTATCTTAAGGTATGAATAAATTATTGCTTAATGCTATTTTATGTTCAAAGGAATTTTTTATTATCAATCCACACTTTTATAAAATGTTGTAAACATTACAAAACATTTTTTACAATTAAAAGAAATGTTTTATGCAAAATAAACATTTTGAAATTTAAAATTTCAGACCTAAAACGGCTAGAAAGTTCCAGAAAATCCCCCCTACACAAAAGGACAAACAGGAGAGTGCCTAGTCTAGGGCGGCCCCCTTAAATACACGGGCGACCCCCTTATCTTTAAGAGGGGATCCGCACTCTATTTAAGGGGGAACCGCCATAGGTAGTCGCTACTCAATAATGTCTATAAATACTTGGAAGATTCCTCACTATTTTTCTTACTTATGGGACTCATTCTTTCTATAAAAAAACAGCACACCATCTCATTAAAATCCTTTGATAATTTAATCATAAAGCTTTGTTTATAAGTGATTCCAAGCTTTATTCTCAAGGTGCAAGAAATGAATACTTCATCGTTCATGTGAACGATGGTTTACACATCTTGTGTGTATTGCATTCTTGTTGCATGTCCATATCTTAACTTGTAAATCTTTGTTAATTTGTAAGTTGTTGTAGTAGATTAGTCTTGGTGATTGTTGTAAGTATTGTTGAATATTAGTGTTCATCCATGTTGTGTTAGTTATGGTGTGAAAGTAGTTGGGTAGTTGTGTGTGTGGTGGGGGGTTTTCTAGATTTAGGCGGGAAGATGTTGTGTAGTTGGGATGTGGTGGGGTTGTTTGGCGTGTTTTTAGTTTAGTAGTGGTGAAGTCGGACTAGATTGGTTCTTGGATGTTTAGTAGATCAGTAAATCTAAACTTAGTGGTCAAAAATGTTTAAGCGATATTGTTGTGTACAGTTTTCTCCGCCATAAGGGAGTTTGTTGACATTGTGAAGAAAACTCTTTTATTTTTTTTGACGTTAGGTGTCGGGTAGTGGAAAAGTAGGGCGAAGAGGTGCTTCGTAACCGAACCACTATAAATCCTTGTGTTGTGGTTTGATCTTTCCAACTCTTATCTCTTATTTCTTTATTTGTTCTTACTTATTTATATTATTCATATTGTGCAAGTATTGAATTCACAAAAAGTCGAATCTAAGTTTTTATAAAAAAAACATAAACATTAAATTAAAAAGCGGCAAACTATTCAACCCCCTTCTAGTTTTCCACAATTGGTATCAAGAGCCACGTCAAACAAGACTTTTAAAATAAATTGTATTTTAAAACTTGAATCGATCTATAGAATCAGAAAAATATTTAGAAGGGCAATCTATGCAAAGACCACCCTATGTTTGTAAGTGGATGGATTTTATTTATTGGAAAATAATAGAATTCGTAACTTATGTGAAGTCAAAAGATCTAGATCTTTGGCATGTTATTACGATGGTGATTTTCCTCCTATTCAAAATTAATCCTGAAACTAAAAAGGATGAAATTGTACCTTTTCATTAACCAAAACGATGATCTTAAAAAGAAACTTGCTAAAATAATGAGCTAAAATAAAAAAAAAAATAAAAAAACTAAAACGTAATTTATAATGCTTTACCACGTAAAGAATATGAAAGAATTTTTATGTGTCAAACCGCAAAAGAAATTTAGGATACTTTGTTAATCACTCATCAAGGTAATAATCAAGTCAAAGCAAACAAAACACGATCTTCGCTGTTCAAACAATATGAACAATTCATGATTCCGGAAGAGGAATCAATAGATAATGCCTTTGCTAAATTTAACACTATTATTACTAGTCTAAAAGCACTTGATGAAGGTTTTTCTAGCAAGAATTGTGTTAGGAAATTTCTTAGGGCATTACATCTTAAATGGCGCGCAAAAGTCACGGCGATTGAAGAATCAAAGAATCTAACAACTCTATCACTTGACGAACTCATTGGAAATTTGAAGGTTTATGAAGAAGTAATTAAGAAAGATTCTGAAATCGTCAAAAGCAAAAGAGAACAAAGTAGATCTATTGCCTTGAAAGCTAGAAAGGAATCTAGTGATGATGATAGCTCAACCTCCGATAGTGAAGATGAAGAATACGCCATGGCCGTAAGAGACTTCAAGAAATTCTTCAAAAGACGAGAGACGATTAGTTAACGACAACCACATGAAGAGAGAAATATCATTCAAAAAATAAGAACGGCAAAAATGGCAAAGGAATGAAGATGCTTTAAGTGTGGAGATTCAACATAATTTTATCGGAGATAGATGTTCCGAACCTTCTAATATCAAAAATCAATAAGGCGTTTGTATGGAGGATATTAGAGTGATAGCGACGAATATATGAAGAGGAGGAAGACAAAGGACGTAAAGTGTCTTATGGCTAACTAAAGCTTCTAATGAGGTACTTTTCGAAGTGAATACTTTAGTGTGATGACCAAATCCTAATCTAGATGAAAATGACTTAGTTTGTGTATATTGTAGACTATGCAAAATTGGCTAAAGTCAATGGCTAAAAAAATTAAAACTCTAAAACAAGCTAAAATAGAATTAGAGAATGAAGCACTAAAATTAAAAGATAAATTTATCTAGGTTAGAAAAAGGTAAGCGAAGGTAAATGAAGAATGCAAATTATGTCAGACCTTAAGTTTTGAAAATGAGAAACTTAGAAAGAAATATATAGGACTAAATCAATGTAATGATTGTGTAACCTACTTAAGAAAATAATAAGTTCTCAAAAACCTTCGGAGATAGATCCGTGTTTAGGCTTTAATTTTACCAAAGGGTACCTAGTGAAACAAAACAAGTAAATTTTATAAAGAGCTCAACAAGTCGAGTCGAAAGAAAAACTGATAGAATCAAACACAAACTCAAAACCAAAATTTATACTTATAAACAATAACTAAATTCCTATTGCAAGTGATGATGAGGTAAAACGTTTTTACAAACCTTCCTTTAAACCCGGAGTCGGATTTACTAAACCCACAATGAGGTCTAAAACACCTCCTCCGAGAAGAAATGGAACTCTCAATCTTCGTTCAAATCACTCAACTAGCGAGAGGACAAGGTAGGACCAAATTACTTTAACACTATTCACACAATGTGAAATCATCCACACCAACCAAGCTTTACTAAATATGGAAGATGTTCACCTTGCATGTGTCTGAATCAAATGCAAAACATGTTTGGAAACAATAGTTCGGACCATGAATCGATGGGGTCCAAATGGCTAAAACATCATAATCTTCGGAGGTTACTTCATATACAAGCATCCTTTGGCTTTCGTCAAACAAATTGAAGAACTCATATAGAATTTCCATAAATCCTCATCATTTAGCTTGCTACCTTGTAGATTTTAAGTTATCTTTGAAGGCTAATGCTACGTATCACTTCTAATTACGGTATTAATTAGATTGGGTTATATGATATACTTTAGTATTAGTGATAGTTAGGAAATATGGTAGTCACTAGAAATGCCATTTGTTGGCTTTCTAGTTTTTAAAAGAATTTGTTCATTAGGAACCATTCTTTCACATGGATTACCCATGAACCACTATAAAATGGAAATCTTATATGGCCACGAACTCACGTAGACGAAGAAAAATGAGTTAGTGGATAATAATTAACATAGAAGGAGGTTTAGTTTGCATCGGAAAAAGTCTTCTAAACCTCTATGGATGAAAAACAAACTCCACTTCCACCTCGTCTGCTTCGCATCAACTTAGTCTTCAAATCGCTTGTGAAGTCTTTATCTCCATTTATAATCTCTAATCCCTCCACATATCTACCTCTTTCCATTTTAAAACGTCACTAAATTAATTTTTTCGTTCGAGAAATTAATTCATCTTCGTTCGCAAAAAGTCTTGTCACCAAATATCTTATGTATTAACATTCCTGATTATCTCGTCGAGATAGTCAAGAAAAACTTTTAATTAAATAAAGAGTTATTTAAAAATTGTCATATTTATTCTCACAAAATCTAGCCAAAAATAAAGTAAAAAATTTTTTAGGTGGCGGCCCCTTAAAATTTAAGGGGATCGGCGTTTGTAAAAAAAAGGGTGGGCCCCCTTGTAACTATAAATTAAGGGGACCGCCTATCTGCGAAAACCAAACACCCCTGCAATCGAAGTTATATAACAAACATCACTTTTCTCTCTTCCACTTATTGTATACTGCTGTGACGAAAATCCATCACTTTTCCATCAAATCAAACCTCAAATCTTCTAAGTAACCAAAATTCGCAAAGGGCTTTCCATAAACTAATCAATCAACAACATCTCTTGTAAGTTTTTCAACTTTTTTTTTGTTTGATTTCATCCAATTTTGTTCTTAATCAAAATTAAGGGTTTTTCATTATTGTTATATTTCTTGATTTAGTCTAGGATTTCCATAATTATAATGATTCCCATAGTCATAGGAACACTACAACCTTGATATTATTGAATCAAAACACTTATTGAGTCAAAATTTTAAGGAAACTTGTTACTTATGAACCTATGGTCCCCGAATTCTATGCATATATGTATTTTTAAAACTTACACATTGTTGATTAATGCCAAAATATGTTAAAAATAATAAATTATTGATTATCCAAACACACACACACACACACACACACACACACACACACATATATATATATATATATATATATATATATATATATATATATATTTCAATCAATGAGTAAAAATTTATAATAATACAAGGGAGTGTTGGTTCATCTAAGATGATTGTTAGAGTCGAGATGGGACCATCACATACATTTTTATCACGTATTATAAAACACATAAAAAAACTAGTGTGAGTCATCAAAATATATAATTCATATATATTTTGAAAAATTGGACAAGATTTCTACCCATAAGGGGGAGTTTGGCTTATCACGAATTAATAAGAATTTTTGAGTCAAAATAAGTATTTCCTAGTAACCCAATTATAAGTAATCACAATGTTAAAAATCCTCCATCAAATTGATAAGCCAATGACCAAAAGAAACTCACATGAATGGAAATATACAATCTAATGTATACATTTGTCAATACTTAAAGTTGAGTTAAAAATAAATTAAGGAACATAAAAATTACTTCTTAGGTTTTTATTTTTTAGAGTCGAAGTAATTTTGGTTCCACATATAGTTTTTTTTTTATTTTTTTTTACTTACTTTTTTATTTTTGCATTTTTTTCTTGACATTGTTGTTGACTTGTTTAGGTGACTAATAATGCAGAAGATATTCATCCGATGTATCTTTCACTATAATCCTACATCCCAAGGTTCCAAAATTTCCGGCATCTCCCCTACTTTTGCTAATTCTACAATCTTTGGAAAAACCACAAAATTCACGAGGTCTTGAGCGTCTCTTTAATAACATTCGCTTCAATGATTCTTTCATTCAACGAACGATTGTTCCAAGATTTATTCTAGACTTCTTTAGTCAAGTCACTTTGTACAAACGATGGACTATGGCTTTACCTTCATCTCTTTTCATGATTCAACAACAAATTCATAACTCTTACTCTCACTCAATTCGGGCAAGTCTCAAAATTCCATACAATGGTCAAGCCATTTTTACAAACCGGAGTGGAAACCTTGCCATATCTTGGAATATTTTTTCAGAAACGAGGGACCATATTGCACCGGATCTTTCCTACTCCTGACGAAATTTCGTCGATTTCTTGAATTGGAAGTTGTCGTGTTAGACCGCACCATTAAAGTCCAAAACGGTCGCTCTCAATCAATCAAAATTTCTCATCAAAGAACTAAGCCCCGACATTGAAAAGCAATGGGAAGAACTCATTCGAGAGAATGTATTCGGACTAGGAGGACATCGGGACCATCTCCCCGCTTGTCTTGCTCACATGTTGTATTGTGTTGTTACCGAAGAGCAATACAATCTTGCTTATTTCTTTGTCAAAAGAATCGAATGTGCTAAAGATACTCCAATCACAAATCTTCCATATGGCATGTTTTTAACTCGTCTTTATCGATACGTCATGGAAAAAAATAGTTATTCCTAATCTTGACAATTGGTACTATAATTGTTGAGATGAGTCATGCTCCTCTTGCTTTAAGACAAACTCGCGACCTCGAGTGATCGAAATTTTGGTATTTTATGGGAAGGTACGCCGTTCCGTCTCTTCTTCATCCTCTCATCATCAAGGCATGTCATCTCATCAACACGATGATGATGATGATGATGATGTCGAAATTTCTCGAGTAAGTACTCCATCTCCTACCACCTATCTTAACTCTCTTCCATCACTCGAATATCAAAACGAACGAACCGATGAAACTCTCTTTGAACGACAAACCGCCTTGCTCAACCAAATGCAACAAATGCATAAGGAGATGCACGGAGGTTTCAAATCATTTGGAAAGGCACTAAAAGGAATGTTTAGCAAGAAGAAGAAATGAAGACATAGGATTGAAGTGAGCTAGATGGCTAAATGTAGCTTAAGATAAAATTTTTAACTTAATTATGTGTATGTTATTAACAACTTGTGTGGTGATCATCCGATGTATTTGGAAAGACTTATGTGTTGGTTATTTTTAGGTACTTGTTTGTTATGATGACTTAAACCTTTGTTTGTTTTATTAAATCAACTAGTTATGCCACGTTGGTTTCATGATTCAATGTGTTTATTACATGTTATACGATTAAATGTGCTTAAAAAACTCAATAGGGCTTGCTGCAAATAAACCACCAAAATAGAAATACTCACAAAAATTCTGAGAAAAATCATTTTTCTATGAAAAATGGAACCTACAAAGGGCGGCCCTCTTAATTTATAATGGGCGACCCCCTTAATTTTAAGGGGACCGCCCTAGTATTTCACGGGTAAAATAGTATTTTTCTTGCTTTTTGACCCTCTTTTACCTAGTCTTAGCTATTTTTACCCAGAATGCTCGAACACAACTTGGAATAACTTAAACTAGTTCAAACCCATTCCATTTTCAAACTATTTCCTTCCCATAAATCCCCTCCAAATAATCATCTCTAATACACCATCTTCTTCTTCATTCATCAACCATTATCAACATCCATGGCATCCACTAGAGCCTCCATTTCCAAAGCCTCCAAGAGACCAAAAATCAACATCATTCCACCAAAACAATTGTTTGTGGATTTAACCCATGATGACACAAAAACTCTATCACCCACACTTCAACTATCATCACCTGGTGCTCTTAATGCACCCTCCAAAACACCATCAACCAAAGATACTTCCTCATCCTCAATTGACTACATACCCAAATTACCAACCTCATCAACATCACTTTCACCTAATGGTTACTTGAACCCACCAACATCTCCTCCTCCAAGAGTTTCTCCACCACATCCAACTCAAGAAAATGCATCAATGGACATCACTCTCACCTTTTCACCAATTACCTCACTTGATGTCCAATTTGATACTCCATCACCTTCACCACATATTGTTGGCCATCCCATTCCATGGAACCTTCTTGAGGCACATAGAGATTCATGTTTTTGTTGCATTCACACTCGTACTCTCATATTTGGATTGAGAGATGAACTTCAATATATGTTTTCATATATTAAACACATGATCTCATAACCACCTACAATCTTCATTCCACTAACTCCACCATCTTTACCAAACTAAACATACTCTATGTTAACATACTCTATGTTTGGTTTCTCAAATAATTGTCCATCCGTCATTTTGCAAGCAAGTCCTATAGAGCTCTACTAGTTATAGGACTTTTTGTAGTTTAAAATTTTCATGTATGTTAACATGTTATTTATTTTCCTTATGTATACATGAGTGTTGTTTACACACTATTTTACTTCAATGGATGATTATTGTTGGTTGCATTAATAGTATGCCATATTTATCCTTCTTGCTACATGTTAGAAAAATTTGTATTGTTCTAACTCGTTTTTGTAGCCAAGAAACTATAGCTCAATTCCTTGGTGCCCTCGAACGAGGGGGAGCACACATCAAGGGGGAGTATTTATTCCATTGATTTTACTAGCAATCCTCGACGATGCCTTTTTGATTCTACAAAAAGGGGGAGAAATGACATGAAACTCACTAAATACTTGTTTAAAAATAATTTTACATTTAATGAGTTTAAATTTTGTAATCATCAAAAAGGGGGAGATTATTGATAAAATATAATGCCTAAAAACATTACTAATATTTTTCACATCTTTACGTTTTGATAATCACAAAATATAAAAACGTTCAATGTAAAATTAAACGTAAACAAGTAATTAGTAGTAAATTCTCATTTCGAAAATTATATCACTTCAAAGTATGAATAAATAAATGCTTAATGCATTTTATGATCAAAGAAATTTTTTTATTTAACCTCACACTTCTATAAAATGTTGTAAACATTTTTATAAACTTACAAAACATTTTCTACAATTAAAAGAAATGTTTTACTCAAAATAAACATTCTGAAATTCAAATTTTCGAACTGAAAACGGCTAGAAAAGTTCTAGAAAATTCCCCCTACACAAAAGACAAACTGGGGAGGCCCTAGCCTAGGGCAGCCCCCTTAAATACACGGGCGGCCCCCTTAATTTTAAGGGAACCGCCCACCTATTTAAGGGGACCGTCCCTAGGTAGACGCTCCCCTAGTTTGTCCTATAAATACTGGACTTTTCCCCACTATTTTCTCACCTTTTACACTCATTCTTTCTGCTCAAAACAGCCCACATATCCTCTCTAAAATCCTTTGATCATTTATTCATAAAGCTTTGTTTCCATGTGATCCAAGCTTAATTCCTCAAGATCAAGAGAAGAATACTTTCATCATCAAGTGAAGAAGTATTACACCTCAAGTGTATATTGCAATCTTGTTGCATCTATATCACATATTTGTAAATCAATTGTATATCTTGTATTTGTATGTAGTAGCTTGATCTTGGCGATCTTTGTAAGTATAGTTAGATCGTGGTGATCTTACCAAGTAGTGTTAGATAGTAGTGATATAATTAGTGTGGTGAAGTGAAGTTGTGAAGAAGTCTTGAAGTTGTGAAGAAGTCATGAAGTTATGAAGTTGTGAAGAAGTCGTGAAGTTATGAAGTCATGAACAAATCGTGAAGTTGTGAAGTCGTAAACAAGTCGTGAAGTTGTGAGGTCGTGAACAAGTCGTGAAGTTGTGTTATGATAGATTGGGTCTAGCTAAGATTAGAACTCGACATTTAGCTTTGTGTCGTAAATCGGTGTAAGCAACGTTATGTACGGTTTTCTCCGCCATAAGGGAGTTTGTTGACATAGTGAAGAAAACTCTCGAGTTTGGTGCTCGGGGAGTGGAGTAGGGCGAAGAGGTGCTTCGTTACCGAACCACTATAAATCCTTGGGTTGTGGTTTGATTGTTCTTACTCTTATCTCTTGTCTTACATTACTTTCTCATATCATTCTATTGATTGTTTAGATAAGTATATTGTTCATATTGTGCAAGTGTTAAATTCACATAAAGTCGAATCTAAAATTTTACAAACACTTTAAAAACTTAAAATAAAAAGCGGCAAACTATTCAACCCCCCTTCTAGTTTTCCATATAGAGAACCAGGTAGTATATCTAGGTCTAGTCTATAACTAGTATGTGATCCTACGTGTTTACTTGCTTACGTATATAATTACTATTGATAAGTACATGAGTATTAAGTATAATATATTTCCATAATTATATTACGTTTATTTTGCCTTATGTAGATTTTCTCGTTGGTTTTATACAAAAGTTATTTATATAAATAATAGATCTTTCCCCCAGGACATTGTGAGTTGCACAATGGTCTTTAAACGTTTCTCAAGACATCGTGAGTGATACGATGGTCTTTAATACTTTTTCAAAAATTTACAATATACTATTTTACATAACATCGAAACTTGTCATAGTCTTCCAACCCTACGTTATCTTACTGTCCGAACCCGAATGCGAGTTGAGCACCCGTCCCATACTTTTGTTTCTCCTATGTCGTCTCATACCGTCATCTAGAAACATGCCGATTAAGTTGAGCATGACTTTAACCCGTCACCTCGTAACATTCCACTTTTAGAAATGCGACTTTTGGAACCTGACTTATTTTATTTTTCTTTTATTTATTTTGATTTGAAGAGAATGATGGCAACAAGACAAGGAATGAGTTCTGCAGAGATTGACCAGATTGTGTCCCAGCGAGTTACTGATGCTATTGAAGCTATTGCTATCTTCGAGACAAAAATCCGTATGAATCACGATCTGATGAATCAGGTCATACGACAAGAAACAACGATAGAAAAGAATGCTAACAACAAGAGGAAGTTTAAGAACCAACCAAAGGATAACCGAGTGCCACAACAACCACCCTTCAAGAAACCGGATGTGGTAAGGGCTTACACTATTGGGGCCAATGGAAAGAAGGCTTATGCTGGGAATTTACCTTACTGCAACAAGTGTAAGTTGCATCATGTTGGGTCGTGTACTGTAAAGTGTAGTAAATATAATAGGGTCGGCCACATGACTAGGGATTGTAAGGCATCCATTGCTGCAATGAACCAGAGAGCCCATGTGGCAAATCTGAAGGCTACCATCACTTGCTATGAATATGGAAGACTAGGACATTTTTGGAATGAATGCCAGAAGTTGAGAAATCAGAACCAAGTGAACCAAATTTAGAAGTAAAAAGCTCGCGAGAACTCTAGCGTCGTTAAATACAAGACCAATGCTTAAGAAGAGATCTTCCCGCCTTACGTAGTGACCTAAGTCAAAGTCTTCTTAGACTATATTCGCATTAGTGCTTTTCTATAAATTTCATTGTATTGAGTGGATGTTTTAAATTCCTTGTTAATGTATGTGTCATGACGATTCTGTCAGTTACACTTAATTTCTCTATTTATGTAAGTAAGCTACTTCTTAAATCACTACCATCTTATCAAATCATTCAGCTGCTAGCATTTTATAAACTATTCTTGTGCCATTTCGTAAGCAATTTTGTTGTCATCCCATAAACCATTTTGTCATTTTATTAAAAATTATTTTACTATCATCTCACAAACTATTTTCCAAACCATTTTACAAACTTACTTGTTTTCATCTTTTAACTTATTATGTCGACGTTTATAAACTTTTGCCATCGTTTTATAAATTATTTCGCTAACACCTTATAAACTATTGATATTATTACATAAATCGTTTGTCAACATCTTATAATTATCCTACTAGTACCTCATAACTTATTTGGCTATCATCTAATGAACTAATTCATTTCTATCTTATAACCTATATTACAGTTATTTATAAACTCTTTTGCTACCCTATTAAAAGTTACTTTGCAGTCATCTTACAAACCATTTCGTTGTCACCTCATGAACTATTTCGTTGTCATTTATAAACTATTTCGACGTCATCTTACAAACTACTTCATGTTTTTTATAAACTATTTCATTGTCGCAATATAAGCTATTTGGTTGTCAACTCGTAGACCATTTCTTACCATTTTATAGACCCCTCACTCTTACACTATAAACTGTCACGTGATTTTCTCGTAAACTATTTTGATATCACCTCTTAAACTATTTCTACTAAGTCTTATAGAATATCTTGTCTCGTTATATAAATTACAATATTTTCATTTTCACGAACTATTTTTCTACCTTAGAAACAACACTGTTTATACCATACAAACTTTTAAACATAACACTAGTTTGATGAAACGAGCATTTATCTTTAGTACCTAAACTATACATAGCCTGATCACCTATGTATAATTCAGGGAGGACCATCCTATGTTAAGAGTAGTCACCTCAAAAGTTTGGCCAATCTATTTTCACTTTCCACTTCTATATTATTTTTTTTCTCTTCTCTACAATTTTGATAAGATTTTATCATCTTCATATTTTACCAATATTTTACGCGCGTGTTTACGAGTTATGTCTACCATATGTATTCGTATTAATAAGCTCTGTAACTAATTAGATCTCCTTAATATTACCATATAGAGACACCGTACCATTAGCCAAGAGATCGAGTCATGCTCCTTGTAGTCACGGTTATTACGGATTGTAGAAAACTAGAAGGGGGGTTGAATAGTTTACCGCTTTTTGTCTTAAGGTTTTAAAGTGTTTATAAAAATTCTAGATTCGAATTTATATGAATTCAATACTTGCACAATATGAACAATATAAATAAGTAAGAGTAAATAAAGTTATCTCATTCGAAATAGTCAAAGAAACTTTTTAATTAAACAAAAGGTTAATTAAAATTGTCAATATTCATTCTCACAAAAACTAGCCAAAAATCGAAGAATATTTTTTTTGAGAGCGGCCCCCTTAATTATTTAAGGGGGTCGGCCACTGGAAAAACAAACTTCCCTTTTTCATTCGAAAATACATAGCCAAACACCATTTTTTTCTTCCCTCTTCCACCTGCTGTGACGAAAAACCCACCACCATATTCACCAAAATCAAACTTTAAATCATCCAATTAACCAAAATTCGCAAGGGGCAATTCATAAAAATCCAGCAACAACATCAATTGTTAAGTTTTTTCATCATTATTTTTCATTTGATTTCATCCAATTTTGCTCCCAATCAAAATCGGGTGTTCTTCATCATTTTCATATTTTTTATTTTTGTCTAGGATTTCCATAACTATAATGATACCCGTAGTCATAAGAACACTACATTAGTGATTGAATTGAATCAAAACACTAAATTGAGTCACAAATTTTTGGTTCAAAATTATCATAAATATACTTTCATATTTTTTTAACAAAGTTTATACATTGTTGATTCATGCCAAAAACATGGTAAAAACAACACTATTTTGTCCATCAAAACGTACATTTCTAAATGTATACTTTTTGAATCAATAAAAAATGTATTATAAAAATAAAGGGGTGTTTGGCTCGTTTCTTAGGATCAATTACTAGAGTCGAAATGACCACCACCATAATTTTGTCTCCTTGTATATAACACTTTAACTAGCTTGTATATAAGTCATCAAGATATATAATTCATATTTATGTTGATATATTTTGTGATTGGTATAAAATAAAGGGGCGTTTGGCATAACCTTTTAAGAACATGATTTTTGAAAAAAAAATAAAACACTAATTAAACTTTTGTAAGTTTTTAAAATTAACAAACCTATATCATAACATGATATATACTTGACATATAGTTTTTGACAAGCTTAAACTAATTCATGATTAATACGGGAGTGTTTGGTTCATGATCTTTGTGTTGAAATATATAACAAATATATATTCTTCGACATCGTTGATTAAGGTCAAAAAATTAAATTTTAGGAAACATATGGATCACTTCTTATGTTTTGTTTTTGGTCAGTAATCCTGTGTCCCACATTTGTCATTATACTAAAATTCATTTTATTTAGTATAAAATTTTCTTTTAACACCTTATGTTGTTGATAACTTGTTTAGGTGATAAAATGCCAAGAGCCACTTCCACCGATATATCCCTCACCAAATCCTACATCCCAAAAGTATCCAAAATCCCTGGCATTTCCCCCACAATTGCCAAATTCTACAAATCCATTATAAAATCGCAAATAAAAATCATTCACGAAGGTCGGTGTTGATTGATCAAGCCTACTACAAAATCCAAACAAATGAGGTCTCTTCACAAAATATTCGATTAGTTAGTCTCTATTAAAAAACGAAAACGATTGTTCCAAGATTCATTCTTGATTTCTATAGTCAAGTCACGGTTCAAACCGATGAATATGGCTATCTTGTCATCTCCTTTATGATTCAACATGAATTCATAACTCTCACTCTTGCCCAATTCGGTCAAATCCTTAAAATTCCTTACAACGGTCAAGCCGTGTTCACCAACGAGTGGGACCTTGGATCTCTTGAGTATTCTCAAGAAACCGAGGGACTATATTCCACCAACCTTCCAACTCCTGACGATATTCGTCGACTTCTTGAATTGGAATATGTCATGGTAGACCGTACCATTAAAAGTCAAACCGTCACCCTCACTTCAAATCAAATCCTCACTAAGGAACTAAGCCCCGACATGAAGCAATGGGAAGAACTCATTCGAGAGAATGTGTTTGAACTAGGAGGACATCGGGTATAACACCTCATGTTTTAGGTCATTGTACGACATTATGTAATGCATAATTTATTTTTAGGGTTTTACGCGTTTGCTCTTAAACCGTAAAAGTTAAGTTAAATCGCGTAAACTAAAAAATGATCATTCAATGTAAACAGGCATTATACCCAATACTTAAAGTTTATTTAAAACTTCAAGTATTTATCACTTTATACATATTCATTATGAAGGAATTCAAATCATGACTTACAATGTACAAGTTATACATTTTTCCAAGTCTATACTACATTATACTTCATATAATGCAAGTATACATTATATAAATGATCAAATACATATCTAGCTTATACATATACATATATTTCGTGTATAATGACTAGGATAAGCCAAGAAGAGTCACCAAGAAGCTTTGTAAAAGATCTAGCATGCAACTTGAACCATGACTCATCTATGACTAGCTTTTCTCATCCAAGATAAGCTTCAACCTTTCTCATGTCATCCAATCTTCTTCAAGAAGCTTTGCCACCTTGCACACATCAACTAGACACTAAAATATCTTCCTAGTAGTATAAATAAGGGTGCACTTGTGATAGAAAAACTCATACACTTCATTTCTTTACAAGTAAATCACAAAAACTCTCTTCCTATTTCTCTAATAACCCACGGCTCAAAACCTTGTCCAAACCAAATCCATAGCTTGATTTTCTATCATTATACAAGCATACACACATCATATCTAAGGTATTCTAAGAAGGTTTCAAGAGTTGGTTAACCATTTGCAAGGAAGGAATCAAGAAAAGGAAGAAAGGGTTTACTTGGGAAAATTAGGGTTTTCACCTTATATTTTCAAGCCAAGGTTGTTAATCACAAGGGTGTGATTGTTATTCTCTTCTCTACTCATCCACACAAGGTTATATATAAGGCTTAATCATTTCATAACTAAGATTTTATGTGTTCATATGCTTTATTTAGCTAAATCACCATTTAGGGTACTTTTGAATATGTAAAATGGATTTTTTACATATGATTAATGTTTTGTACACTTATTTACATGTCATATGGATGATAATATTATGTTAAAAGGAATGTATAAGTGTTTTAACATGATGCTTAAGAGTAAACATATATATGAACAAATTAGGGTTTCTAAAAGTTTTCTTATTAAATTAGATGTGAAAGTATTGCAAGGACTTGTGCTCTTGATACTATGGACTCTCTTGGACAAAACATGACCTAATGGACCTAATATATGTAAGACATAAGATATTAAGGGTTCTAATGGGTTTGTAACAAAGTGGTAAAGCTAAAAAGTCCTAAAAACAAGTTTTAAACACATTTTGGAAAATAATATCTTAGGGGCTGTTTGTAATTCGAAATTTACATATATGTTTTATGATTTTATAAAAACAACATGAACACAAAATCAGGATCGAAGAGTTCAAAAGAACTCAAACAAAAAAAAACAGAGCGCCCGATTAATAACGAATAAGATCGCCAATTTACAATTACGATAGATTAATCCTTGTATAAAACAATTTTTATAAAAAGTACTATTCATTATAGAAACTTATACTTTATAAACATCAATAATATGATAAAACTTTCAATTACGAGAACGTGTTCGAAAGAATCACTAAAAACGGAGCTATAACGAATAAGATACGGCTAAAACGGGTTTTACGTTAATTAAAAGTATAAAAATGATTTTATAACTGTTATGAACAGTAAAACACTATTCATCACAGAATCTCAAAAACCTAAGAATGTGATTTTATGATCACTTCGTCTTATACGAAACCGTTGGGAGGATAAGAAAACTGACGAAAACACGGTCTTAAAACGACATAAGTTATGTCATATTACCTAAAGTTTAAATATAGCACATTTTTTCTTTATTAATTACGATTTCACTAAACAAATATGATGGTTGATTATAGCTATATAATTAAAATAAGTTATAGTATCGAAGTGCTATATTACTAGGGAATTTCATAATGAGGCTTCTTCGGATGGCGTATTGACGAGTTGTTGGATTTACGATTTAAAGTGCCCTAACTCCTCGTACGTCATGTCATGACCTCTTTAATTATGATAGCCCGAACGATAGTACGATGTAACAACTATATGATTATATTTCAATGTATATTAATTAAAGTACTCAGTACTTAAACGACCGTTAATATAAATAGGTTGCATCAAACGTTTTGCGTGACGTTTTTATCTGTGATTATTTGGACTAACTGTACTCAAAGAGAGTTTATAGCCCCACTTTTATAGTTTACTGATTTAACTATAAATGGGGTGCAAACATGCTTTGTTTTATAAATTTGGATGCAAGTGTTTTAAATATATTGATTTAATTGGTTTGCCTAAGTAAGCGATAACCCTCCAGAGCCATTATCATGAACTGTCCAATTGCAAAGGATGTAGTTTGTTAATTGCACTATGTTTGAGCGCGAATGTTTATAATAGATCCTATTGGGATTAACCTCCCCGTTTGGTTGATTAGCTACACCGTGAATGAACGTTGACACATGTCGGACTTGGAATGTTGGTGCTGGTTACAACAACTGTAACGGTTAAAATACAGCAAAATAGCAAATATAGGTTGAGCTTAAGTGTCCCATGGAGCTTAGTGCAACAGAAAACCGGTTTTGTGATTGTTGGCAATGTTATGTAACATCACGGGAAAGTCTTGCGGTCCTGCAATTTAAATACAAAAACCTATGAATTCCACCAACATTTATGTTAGACCGATTTAAGCAAATGTTATTCAGGAGGTTAACAGGCATGAGGTGGCCAAGGATGCATTGGATTACCTTTTGGATTGCACACTTAAAAGATTTATGTGCATCATATATTTAGTGAAATGAAATTGGTTTGTCCTTTTGTTAATATAAACAAGGAACAAGAAAATCGTATTAAATTGCATTTGTATTATGATCTTATAATTAAATCCAATGAATCAATTTAAATGACTTTTGTGTCGTTCCATAAATAAATCTTGTTGAGTTGATCTTGAGTAACACCGCCCCGGATCCTTCTTTTCCTCAGCGACCATAAGAGACAATAATGAGGAGGATGAAAAGATAGTCTGAATGATTATGAGTCATACCTAAAGAAGTTAATGCTGTTGGACAACATGTTACTACTACTAGCCATACACTTGAATCCACTAATGTTGAGTTTTTCAATGATGAAGATGAACCAGAAGTTGATTTGGGGAGCATCACAAATTCATATACAGTTCCAACCACTCCCAATACAAGAATTCATAAAGATTACCCAATTAAAAATGTGATTAGTGATGTGAAGTCATCTGTTCAGACAAGAAGAATGACAAAACCTACTTCTGAACAAGGGTTTCTCAGTGCCATATATGAACATAAAACATATGATACCCTGAATATTTGTTTATATGCTTGTTTCCTATCACAAATTGAACCTACAAGCATTGCTAAAGCTCTATCTGATTCATCTTGGGTGGAAGTAATGCAGCAAGAACTTCTATAATTCAAACTTCAATAGGTTTGGATACTTGTTGATTTGCCTATTGGAAAGAGGGCCATTGGAACAAAATGGGTCTTCAGAAACAAGAAAGATGAAAGGGGGGTTGTGATTAGGAATAAAGCAAGATTGGTTGCACATGGTCATATATAAGAATAAGGTATTGACTATAAAGAAGTTATGTCCATGTGGCAAGAATTGGATGCAATAAAGATTGTTTTTAGCCTATTCTTCTTTTATATGATTTTCTGTATATCAAATAGGATGTGAAGAAGATGCTTTCATGATATGGAACTATTGAGGAAGAATTTATGTACTCAACCACCAGATTTAAAGATCCTACCAGCTCATACAAAGTTTACATAGTGTACAAGGCCACTTTATTGTTTTGCATCAAGCACCAAGAGCATGGTATGAAACCTTGGCTAACTATCTGTTATGGAATGGTTTTAAAAGATGGCCCCCCCCAAGGGAATAGATCAGACATAGTATATCCAATAATTTAAAAAAGGATATAATTTATGTTGTATAGGTTTATGATGCTTAACATTATCTTTTGTGCTCTACAAATAAGGATCTGTGTACTGGATTTTGAGAAGCAGATGAAGGAAAATTCTAATGAATGAGTTCTATTGGAGAACTAACTTTCTTTCTATGGATTTACAGTACAAAAGAGGAAAGATGGAATATTTATCAGCCATGATAAATATTACTGATATTTTGAAGAAATTCAAACTACCTGATGTAAAGTCCGCTTTAAATCCAGTGTGATTTAGAAAAGCCTTTAGACCAAAGATTGAAATGTTGATGATGTTGATGTACATCTTTATAGATCTATGATTGGTCTTGCTGTTCGTTACAACCTCTAGCCAGATATCATGTTTGTAGTATGTGCATGTGCCAGATTTCAAGTTACTCCAAAGACATCACATCTCTTAGCTGTAAAGATAATTTTTAGATATTTGAAAGGCAAACCAACTTTAGGCCTTTCGTATTCTCAGGGAATTCCTCCATTTAATTAATTGCTTAATACTTTATTGTACTATGATATGAAGCAACTCAAGATCGGAAGTCTACTACTAGAGGTTGTCAGTTTTTGGGAAACAGGTTGATATCATGGCAGTGTAAGAAGCAAACGATGCTTGCCACTTCTATAACTGAAGCTAAATATGTGGCTGCTGCTAGTTGTTATGGACAAGTACTCTGGATTCAAAATCAATTGCTGGATTATGGTACAAGTTTCCATTGAATACAGTCATTAATATGACAAAAACCGAATACAATTGCATTATTAAAAATCTATGCTTCAATCTTCTAAAACAAAACATATGAGATTAGGGCATCATTTTAATAAGAGAGAGGCGTATGCTTAAAAGTAATACAAAAGGTTAAAATTCATACTGATTATAATGTTTTTGCAGATGCTTCTTACAAAAGGATTTGGATGCTGGAAGGATATCAGAACTTGGTCTATAAGTAATTGGAATGCTTAATCCTTAATGTCAACATCTTCTTTATGTTTTTGTAGAAAGTATTTGTAAAGGATTAGTATTGGTTAGTGCTTGTCAATTAGTACTGCTAATATATTAAGTACTGCTAGTTAACGGTTAAAGACTACATGTTAAAACTGTTGGGTCCATACTAATACTATCCAAAAGAAAATACTTTTAGATTGTGTATTTTTTTGGCTATGGACTAACACCTTCAGGTAAAGTATCTTGAATACCTGATGTTTGATGATGCTTCACCCCAAAATAATTTGGTTGAGGAAAAGTTAATGTTTTGTAAACAAGTTTTTACCTATAATATCATGGTTATGCAATAATATAGATCATCACGAATTCTCCACAGTCTATCTAGTCTTTTCTAGTGTGTTTGTGATGAATAGAGGCATGTTGTTGTATAATTATTAAAGACAGAGTTAATACTGTTATATATCTCTTACTACTCCTAGGCAGAAAATTACTACAGCCAGGCAAAAGTTAGTACTGCTGGGCGCCAAAGTTACAACTATTGAGCAAATACTTACCCCATGAAGCATTGTTTGAGGGGAGGCTACTTATGTAAATATTCAAGCATGGATGGAAGGATATGTTATATCAATCAAAAACATCTAGGCATGTAAAAAGAGGTCAGGACACCAAGATACCTCAGTCTAGTGGTCCCCCTATAAAGGTTGGTGATGAGGTTGTCCATAAGGAGTTGGGTGACAGAATGGAAAGGGCTGCCACTACTGCTTCTAGCTTAGAAGCAGAGCATGACAGTGGTAACATCAAATAAGACCCAATCCATGGCAACACTTAATGGATCAAGTTCTTAGGAAATTGGTTCAGGTAGTGGTCCCAGGTGCTAAGATGCACATATTGGGGGAAGCATATGGCTCAAACTAGGTTTGAGCCAACGAACAAACATTCTAATAAACACCTCTCTCAAGATGTTACACACTTGGAAGTGGGGAAGACAGTATAAAACTATTAGAATTGATGGCACTGTGTACAAAACTATCAAATATATTGCATAAAAACAGAAAATAGTGATTTGGTGAGTCAAAAGAAATGAGAGATTAAGTGAGCTTAAAAATAGAAAGAGCGATGTGTGAATAAAAACAGAAATAAGTGATTATGTGAGCAAAAAGAATTGAGAGATATTGTGAGCATAAAAAACAAAAGTAGAGCTAAGAGAAAGAATCAATTGATGTTAGAAGGTCATTTTTGGAAGAAATTGAAGTTAGTGCTTGTAACATTAAAACTTAATCGATGTAGTTCTTAGTTTATTGGGTTACATGACTAACTGTTAAGTAAAGAACATTGTGCATTCATATTAAAGTAATGCTGCTAGGCCAAATTTAGAGCACGCCAGTTACAAGATAAGTCATCAAGGGTTATTCTATAAATACTCTCGATTCACGGTTTTCAATTTGATTCTTTATTAATTTCAATTTCAATCATTCAAACACTCTACTTAACACATAGAACCTAATCAATTTCATCTTTGATCATCAAAAAACACCAAATGTCAACCCTAACTTTTGCTGATACTCACAACATGGCGCATTCTTGGAAAAAAGACACCCGCTAAAAGTGATTGATTCACATGAGATAATTGATTTTTTAAATGCTAATACAGATTCGTTATAGCATTGACATCTTCAAACCTACTATCTACACATTTTGCGTTCAACAGTTATGATCAAACGCAAAGGCAAAAATGGTTAATGGTGAACGTCAGAAACAGGACCTTAAATTGAATAATAGAGAAGGTGATCACACTGAGACAAGCATAGAAGTGACTTCCTTGGAAGATGCAGGAGTTACGATTGTTTGCCAACTGCTACAAATTTTGAAATAACTACCAACGGATGGGGTATCGACAAATCTTCATAAAAGCTTACAATTTTATAAAGCTTTTCTTTCTCCGCAATGGAAAGTTCTTAAATTCATACCATTACCCTATGGCCTTAGTGCCAAATCCACTGCATGGAACGAATTCAGTAGTACAATGGCTTCTTTAATCATATGCTTGGCTACAAACCAAAAATTTAATCTGTCTAAGTACATTTTTGATGCTATGGTGAAACACTTAGATTGAGGGGTTAAATTTTTGATGTATCCACGATTTCTACAAGTTTTCATTAATCAACAGCTTGGTGATATGTCACATCACAAGAAGATTTATGTTAAACCCTCACGAACAAAGAAATCTTTGCCAAAATGTAGAAATAAAGGAAAGGGATGTATACTGGGAGAATAACCAATTTGTATGCAACAATGATGGTTCAAAACTAATCAAGAAGATGGTGTAGATTCAAGTATACCGACACCCATTGCTACTCAACCATCATCCTCTAGATCTTAAAAGAAACAATCTAGGAGGAAATAGAGGAAGGACACTGCAGTTACTCAAGAGGAGACACAACAAGATGACCGTGTTCCTATACCTTCCAATGATCCACCTATCAGTGGTGAGGATAGCATGCAACTATCTGAATTGATGATTTTGTGTACTAATTTGCAAAAATAGGTTCTTGATTTAGAGATAGCAAAGGATGCTCAAGCAAAGGAGATTGCTGATTTAAAGAAGAGGGTCCAGAAGTTGGAAAGGCAAAAGAAATCAAGAACTACAGGATTAAAAAGACTAAGAAAAGTTGGTATGTCTAGAATAGTTGAATCTCCCGAGGATAAAGATAGTTTGGGTGATCATGAAGATGCATCCAAACAGGGGAAGAGTATTGAAGACATTGATAAGGATGATGATGTTTCTTTAGTTGATGATACCCAGGGGAGGTCAGATGATGCAGACATGTTTGATACAATTGATCTTCATGGTGATGAGGTAAATGTGGATATGCTAGTTGGTGAGAAACAGGAGCAAAGTGCAAAGGAAAGAGAGGTAGATACTAGTGTTGAAGATAGTACTGCTCCTACAACTATTGAAGAAATAACTTTGGCTCAGACACTTATTCAAATCAAAGCAGCTAAACCTAAAGTTGTTATTACTGCTGCTACAACAACAACAACTACAAGACCCAAGGCTAGAGGGGTTGTAGTACAGGAGCCAAGTGAATTTAGAACTCCACAAGAACCAAAACCTTCAATGATTAAAGACAAAGTTAAAGCAATCATGATTGAGCCTGAAGTTCCTCTGAAAAGAAAATATCAAGTTGCTCTTGATGAAGATTTAGCAAGAAATCTTCAAGCTTATTTGGAGGCTAAACTTATAGAAGAAGAAAGGATTGAAAGAAAAAAGGAAGAAGAAGCCAACATAGCTTTGATTGAGTCATGGGATAATACACAAGCTATGATGGAGGCAGATTTTGAGTTAGCTCTGAGGCTACAAACAGAAGAACAAGGAGAGATAACTATTGATGAAAGATCAAGACTGTTTGTAGAGCTTATGAACGAAAGAAAGAAACACTTTGCAATGCTTAGAGGTGAAGAGAAGAGAAGAAAGCTACCAACTAAAGCTCAAAAAAGGAATCAAATGTCTACCTATCTCAAAAACATGGGTGGATACAAGCATAATCAGTTGAAGAGTAAGAGTTATGAAGAGATCTGAAAGCTATTTGATAATAAAATGAGGAGAGTAAATACTTTTATTCCTATGGATTCTGAGGAAGTAAAGAGCAAAAAGGGAACAGAAGAAAGTTCTAAAGGAACAGAGGATAAACTAAAATTTGATAAGACTAAGAAAGCAGAAAGTAGTGAGGAGAAAGCTAAAGGCAGCAGAAAGAAGATGCTTGGTAGGAAAAGAGCAGGGAAAGAGCAACAACAAGAATCTTTAAAGAAACAAAGAATGGAGGATGACAAAGAGACAAATGAAGTTGAAGAAGTTGATGAAGTTGAAGAAGTTGAGCTGAAAAAGCATTTGGTGATAGTCAAAGATGATGATATAGCAATTAATGTTATACCACTTGCTACCAAACCACTAGTAATTATTGAATACAAGCTTCTTAAAGAAGGAATAATGGTACATTATCAGTTGATAAGAGCATATGGAAGTTCCAAGAGATATACTTCAATGATTAGGATGCTTCAAGAGATTGACAAAGAAGACTTGGAGACTCTTTGGAAATTGGTCAAGACAAAGCATAGTGATACAAGGCCTGAAGATGAACATGAAAGAGTGTTGTGGGGAGATTTAAAAGTCATGTTTGAACCAAACATAAAGAGTGATGTATGGAGAAGTTTACAAGGATACAAAGTGACTATTTAGAAGTTGTATGATTCATGTGGAGTGCACTTTGTAAGGTTTGAAAATATCCACATCTTTTTGTTAGTTGAAAAGAGATATCCCCTCACACCAATCACAATCACAAATATGCTTAACAAGAAACTTTAAACTGATTATTGGAATGAGATATGCTACCAACTACTCAAGCTTATGGTAAAGCAGTAAAAGGGTCAATAAAAGGTTTGAATGCATCTTCCTGATAGTGATGAAGACTTTAACGAAGAAACTTGAAGATTCAGAAGATGAACATCAAGTTTAGGGGAGGATTGTTAGGACTTAAAAGACTTCAAGGATTCTTAGAGTTACTACTGCTCAGATACATAATGGAAATTATGCTAAGTAGTTAGTACTGGTAGTATAAAGTTACCACTGCTAGTTACTAGTGTTAGTATAATTTAGTGTTGATAGCATAAAGTTACCGCTGTTAGTTGAAGTTAACCCTGCTCAGAGTTGAAGACTGAAATATAAGCTAAGTAGTTAGTGCTGCTAGTAGTAATGTTAAGACTCCTAGTACATGTTACTATGTAGAGTTTTTTTCGGTACTGCCTAGTTACAATGTTACTACTGCTTATGTTTATTAGTACTACTGGTGAAAAAGTTTATGCTGCTGAATTACAACTGCTAGAAGACTTACTACTGTCAAGAGGATAAAGACGGTTTAAAGAGATAAAGATTGTTTGGAGAACAAGAATACTTGTGAAGATAAGTATTGAGATATTTTTGTACAAGATATGTATAAAGTATTTGTTTAAGAGATTACGTTTATGTTTAGAAATGATTATGATATCTAAGGAATGTATTGTAAGCCGACTAGGACTCCTTAGTCTATAAAAGGAGGCTCTAGGGCATTAGATGAATATTCAAGTTTATACATTGTCAAGTCGATTTAGAAAAGCTTAAAGATTGTAAACCCTAGTACTAGTGAAGAATACTCGTATTATTGATCTAATAATATTGGAGCGTTTGGTTATATCTTTGTTTATTCACGATTACTATTTTATTCATAATACTTCTAGGTATTAAGGTGTAGATTCCGCATACACTTTAGTATACATACAAAGTTTTGATCCTTCACCTTGAAAAATTAGGCCCTGAACAAGCATTGTTGGAAACAATGGAATGTCCACCCCATTATAACCCTTAGAAATCCTTCTCATATTGCCAAAAAGTTTTTGAGTAAGAATAGGGGCAATATAAGTTCTTTTGCGAGGTAGAAGCTGTCTTTTGTGCTTGTTCAAAAAGATTTGTATAAATCTTGGATACATTAAAAATTTAGACTGATTATTTAAGTTTTTCACCATATATCAAAAATCAATTTTGAAAAATTAAAAGTTTTGTTTCTGGGCAAACAAATGATAGTAGTGGCTATGTTGCTACTAAATTGATCCCAAGCAGTTTTCTTAGCACTCAAACAATAAAGGATGGTGTGGATCAAAAACCTCCACTGAGGGGAAAAATGTCCCTTTTGAAGAGTTAATCTGTCAGAATTGGACACATACCCATAAGAGCAAGTTGCTTAAAATTTTAGTATTAGGTAAAGTACTAATACCATCAGAATCTTCTAACTTGAGATGCCTCTTTATAGATGCTTCAGTAACACTCTTAACTCTCCCATCAATGGTAGCAGTTATTTCCATCTCTCCATTCTCAAAGGTGCTTGCAGAAGCAGTTTGCCAAAACTGATGGACGAGTGAAACATAGATGGTTGGATTTTCAGTAAGAGCATACTTAATGTGAGTAAAATTAAGAAAATCCACTATCTGATGAAATCCTGCACTTCCCTCTGGTTTCTTTAAGAAGGCGACCATATTATGTTATGATATCGTCACAAAGTCCAAAACCTGCCAGTCGATTGCGAAAAGTTTAAGTAGGGTTGCTGGGTTATGATTGTGGATGATAGTAATGTATATTATGATAAAATGGAAATTAGATAATCGAGAGTACTTAGGATTCTGATTGGACGACCGAATAAAAATTGATTAAGTAACTTGAAGAAATCTTATTTAACGGGCCTTCACACCCATAACAAGTGACTGGCTTTCCATCACCATAAGTGCAATTTAAACAAGTTCCAAGTAGAAGATTAACACCACACTACGGACACGTACATAGATAACAATAAAAGCCATCACATGGTTGTCCACACCTCGTACACTTACGTTGGTTAAATGACGTCATAAGAAAGAATTAAACAATATAGAGGATAAGAAGAAAGAATTAAACGGATAAGAGGTAACGGAGAATAGTTTTGGGCTTTTGAAAATAATTCATAAGAAAAGGAATTAAAATAAATTTTTTTTTTGGTAACTGAAAATTAAACGTGCACGGTAGCTCTCTAAAAATACGTACAAGAAAGCGGCGGAGTTGGTAAGCGCGAGGCGCTATTTAGAATAACCCTTCTCCTTTTGGATGATGTGGATCAAACCCGCCTTAAACTTTCCTTATAGCACGCAATCTAAAGGTGAGCCGTTGTAAAATATTCACAAACGGAAAATAACTTCACGAGGAAGGTTCTTCAAAAACACTAATCTTCGAACGAAACACGATAATCGTAACACACTTCCCCGGCAACGGCGCCAAAAATTTGATACGCTCCGAATACGCTATACGTAGATATATATAGTATATAAGGATTATATCAAATAATAGTATAGTAAGTATTTTCCGTCGGGTTTGAGAAACAAACTTTTAACCAAAGTAGTCTCAAAAAACCTCCCGGGTCGTTTTCCCTCGACGAAGTGTGAATTGAAAATCGGTTAAGTCCGTGATCGCGCGTTTTGAATGGTTTAAAATGATTTTGATTTGGGTTCCTAAATCCTACTTGACATATCGATAAAGTAAATAAAAGCATAAAAACGAGCAAAGCAATAAAAACAATTAATCATGTAAAGCATTAAACAAAAATGAGTATTTAAAACGAGACAAATAAGCAAGCATAATAAATTCAATTTTAAAATTGCAAACTTCTAAAAATAAATCCTACATTAAAAGAAATTATATATATATATTTTAATTATTTTTGTTATTTTTTAATTTTTAAAAACTTTAATCTAAATAAATGTCGCAAATTAATAATCTCTAATCATATTTTAAATCCGCACTAATTTCTAAACACTAAATGAGCAAATGAATCAACTAACTAATCATGGCAAATGTTATAACATCAAAAGTTAAAAATAAATTTACACTAAGCATGGCAAAAATCAAATATGCAAACATATTATAAAACGATAAAATAAATCTACTCTAAGTATTGAAAAAGGATTAGAAAATGGAACCGAATTGGAGACCCGCAATTAAATGAATACCACCGGATTAATTTAGCTTAAACAAATAATTAAATTCGGTCTAGCTAAATAAACCCGTATGCTCCGCGCCTCATGCGATGACCGGTACCAAAAACACAAAACATTACATAAATTATTAACAGATTTACTAGTAAAATAAATTTGAGCCCAATCAAAGATGTGGCCCAATGTAAAACGTGGAGACCCAGCAAAAAATTGTACACACCAACAGTAGCAAATCCAAATTAAATTTACACTAACCAAGCGCAGGCAATTGAATGAGTTTTAAACTAACTTTTTGAAAAACGAATTTTAAGCTATAGCTAGCAAATTTGGATAAAATGACTTAAGCTCTTTTGAATCTTAATAAGCCAGAACACACAAACTACTTATTTCCAATCTCCAATTAAGCATTTTATTAAAAACTTTAAAACCGAGATTTAAACCTTAAGTACAAACCACTAATCGATTAGCTTGAAGATCACAATTAAGCAAACGAAACTGAATATTTAACCTAAACAATTAAGCATTTGCGAGAAGAACTTAAAAGCGAACAAGCTATTTTGAACATGTTTACAATAATTTAAACTCATGAAACAATGAGTCTTGATAATCTAAATGAGATCTAAGTACTAAAACTAAATAAACCAATTCTAACACTAAATAAGAATCAATAAGCAATTCGAAAACAGCAACTAGAAATTTGAATGAGCTAAGGCACTTAAACGACTTAAATCTCAACACGAATAAGCAATAAGCTTGCAAAAAAAATCAATCTAACAATTTAAGCTCACTCTAAATCAAATAAGCTAGGTGGTGTCAGTTGGATTTTCCGGGGTTTGCTAATATTGCGGAAACATGCTAGGCTTGTCCTTGAAGGGATCGCCTCAACTATGTTTTGGTCTCTCTAGAACTTTCGCAATGCTTGGATTTTTTCTTCTTCTAAGCCGAAAAAGGCGAATATTTGGGACTCCGTAGTCCATCAATCTTTCTTGTGGATTTCATCTAGAAACCCTAAGTTTAGATTTAGATGGATAGATTGGCTTAGAAATCCTATTGATACTCATATGTAATTGATTTCTTTGCTAGCTATTGCTAGCTTGCTTCTAATATAATGCCGCCGTTCAAAAAAAAAGAACTTCTACTCAAACAAAAACGAATTAAGCACAATAATAAGCTAAAATCGAACTTAGTCTAGCTTATTATTTCGAAAAGTGCTTAAAAACGATTGAGAATGAATCGAATGAGCTAGAATAGCTTATAGGAGTCATTTTCTAATCCTTTAAGAGCTTTTGAGAATGATAAGCCACTAAAATAAGCACGAATTATCAGCTTATAGAATAAACTAAACGAAAACAAGGAGAAGCGATCGATTTAAGAAAAAGTTAAGCAAAACAAGATCTTCAATAAGCATCAAACAATTTTTATTACATCATATTAATAAGCTTGAGACAAGAGCTGAGTACAATAAGCAGAAAAATTAAAATAAGCTATTACAAAAAAGAAATAAGCTAAAAAACCTAAACTAAACTAAGAAAAATAAAAAACTAACTAAATAAGGGGAGGCGAGTTGATATTTATAGGGGAGAAGGGGTAAAATTGAAACTTTGCACCAATCATAAGCTAATAATTCCTCTAATCATTGAGCTGTAATCGAGTTCCCTCGGATCGTGGGAGAAAGAATGGTGGATCCAACCGGTGATGTGTTGTCACGTGCCCTATTATCTTTGCTTCCTTTCTACGCATGAATGTGAACCCTCAGATCAATTCATTTCATTCTTTTAAATTTGCAACTGAATTGAGATGTATATACTTTTGCGCTGCCACGTGGAAGCTTCACATTTGTCCATTCATTTGTAGTGCTTGGTCACGTGTCCTTTATTGATTTAATTAGAGGGGCACGCAAGGTCTTTACTCAATTCCATTTGCATTATAACTGAAAGAAGTATAATAAAGCTCGCCACATGTCTCCAAGCTATTCGCCCATCTCTAGCTAAGTGCGTAGGCACGTGCCTGTCTTTTGAATTAATTTCAAAGCCACGTGACTCCAAGCTATTCTTCATTTCATTGTTTTTTTACAACTATGAATTCAGATTAGGTTGTTGGGCCAAGTTTCTTCAAAAAAAGGAAAAAAAATAATGGGCCGAGTATGCATGCTTCAACACTTTTAAATCTTGGGCTTAGACAAACATGGGTCGGTCTGACTCATATAAATAGAGTCAGGCCGGCTAAAGAAAAGATAGGCACCGCTTGGACTCATATTCTCGCGCTCTTTCCCTATCCCATGCTCGGTTTTGTCCGGTTTTGTCTTTATTATTGTCCTTTTCTTTAATATTCGTACCTGCACATACACAAACACAAAACAAGCATATACATTGTATTTTCCATACGTTTTTGGCCTTTTGGGTTCGTTTTACAAGGTAAAAGATATATATAAAATAGAAAATACCATACCCACATCAAACATCTCTACATCAGCATCATCTTGAACATTAACCAGGGTAATGTCTTCATCTTCATTAATAGCATTAATCCTCTTCCCCTGTTTGGATGCATCCTCACCCAAACTTTCTTCATCTCCAGAGGATTCTACCCTAGCACTCAAACCAACTTTATATAGTCTCTGTAGCTTATGAATTCTTGAACTTCTTTTCTTTTTAAGCTTCTTGACCCTCTTTTTCAAACTAGCAATCTCATTAGCTTGACTAGTCTTTGTCTTCTCCAAATCAAGAACCTTCTTTTGTAAAGTGGTACACAATTCCATCAATTCATTAAGTTTAAGTCTATACTCATCACTTCAAAGTGTGTTACCTCTTGCGAGCAGTGAATCATTAGAAAGTTTAGATACATTCTCAAACCTAGTTTGAGCAATAGTATCCCCCATGGTTTCTTGGCACCTGGGACCACCACTTAAAGTAGTTATGTTACCACTATCCTGCTCTACTTCTAAGCTAGAAGCAGTAGTGGCAACCCTCACCAAACTGTCTCCCAACTCCTTATGGACAGCATCATCTGCAACATTTTCACTAGGATCACTAGGCTGAGGTACCTGAGTGTCCTTTCTTTTAGGCTTCCTAGGTTTTTGTGTCTTTTGAGGTTGAGGAGATGGTTAAATAATGGTAGGTGTGTGATGGGGATCAGTTGGATTTGATGAACCTTCACCCATTTGTGATTGGTGTTGCACCACCATTGTTGGAAATAAAGGTGTTACTCTAACAGAAAAACCTTTTCCTACCCTTCTCATATTTCTAAAAATCTTTTTAGTGTGAGAGGGTGCAATATAAATTCTCTTATGAGTTGGCCGCCCATCAAGTTGTTGATTCAAAAACACTTGTACAAACCTTGGATACATCAAAAACTTCCCAGACAAATTATCAAAGTTTCTAACCATACTTTCATAAATGTATTTTGAAAAGTTGAACTTCTGGTTTGTTGCTAAACAGATAATGGCAGA
>BQNB010055386.1:0-10000 GCA_026074375.1 Tanacetum coccineum
AACTTAGAACCCTAATTTTCATCTATAAATACATACGCCCCTTAGTTCCCAAACTCATCATATATGTATGTTAAATACTTAGAAAATAGTGTTAATTGTTAAACATACACTCTAAGTAATCTTATATGGTTAATTGTGTGTGTTGTGAATGACAGTGGAGTATATGAGTCTTCCTGCAAGCCAATACTCTATTTGGGATGCTCAAGGGATCGAGAGGATTGATGACAACACTTTCAGGTAGTAAGACTTGAGCACTAAATTGTATCATTATCATACATGCTTATTTTCTTAGAATTCTATTCTTAAGGTGTATTGGAAAGTCATGTTGTATTATGTATTACGTTCTTATATGTTGACATTTAGTTTATCATCTTTATCGTATATGGAAAGTCATTTGCATCAGCCAATGATGCACAACGGTTTGAGGAGGTTTTGAGGGACTATTACTGCATTGGAGAGTGGTCACAATATTATGATAATCTAATCTTTCAATCATTTACAACATATCCTAAACCTAATATTATTGCATTGTTTTTTTTGCATAACACTTCTGGTTTCATACTTCACAATGCACACTATGTATATTGACTTCCATTTTTCAAGTAGCATCGCAGTGCACATGGTTCCTGTCGATGGTTGACGTTTGTATATCATACATTATGTAGTTACTTAACATCTGTATAATGTTTGTAACTGCAGAAGTGTAGTGGAGGAGTCTGAATATTCCAATATTAGAGTCACTGAGGCAATTCTATTAAATGGCATGCGTGTTTGCTATAAGTGCACCGATTTCCTTAAAGACCAGGTATGTTTTTTTATGTTTTTATTGGAGATGGTCTCTGGATTGTACATATTATGAGAGTTGGGTCTGCAAACAAGTGCGTTTATCAAGCAACTCAAGCTCACGTTTGTTCGAGCTGTGCTTTTTTGAGTTTGAGTTCAAGCTTGAACATTTATATCAAGCTCGAAATATACAACGAGGCAATCTCAATCGATCGACCTCTTATCGGGCTTTTTTAAGGACTACCAGTAGATAGTGATTCACTTTAATAAACATAATTCCACCATTCCAAACCTCTATTTTTAATCTTTCTAAACCAAATCAGAATCATGTATCCTTACATAATGGTTAATTAGGGATGTTCCTTTGTTCATGCCGTAGGGGACAACTCATTGTCTACTGTTTAGGAGCTCAACATTTGTCGTCATATGAACTTTGTTATTGGTGTCATGCTTTCTGCTTAAAGTCTTTGATTGGATTATGCTTATGTGATATAAGCATAGTCAAATAAGCTCATAAGCCCAAACGTAAACTTAAACTAACACCCCCTTATTTAGCCTTGCTTTAGTTTCTATATATGTAGTTTGAGCTACAAGATACACCCTAAAGCTTTATGTTGTTGCTTTAAAGCCATTATATACTCCATTCATACAAATAATTCCCTTGTAAGTATGGAATTGTATTATGTGGTATTAATTTGTGGTGATTATGATTTAGTGGTCGTAGAGAAGACGACTGGACCTGTCTTAGCTGTGGGAATGCCAAATTTTCTTTTCGAACAACTTGCAATATGCACAACTATACACAGCCAAGACCAGCTGATCATAACTCAATAAGTTACACAATCCGTTTATTCCACATATAGTAGTAGCTATATCTTTTTTGGCTTTATTAATTAGTCTTACAACGAAATGTTTGTTTTACAGAAATCTGCTCCAAGGAAAATGCCGACCCCACAGGGCTACTCCTCGTCTTCTCCTTATGCAGGTTTCGGTGCACCCTCTTCAATGTATATGGATGTAACACCTTATACTGTTGGTTGACTACCATCTGTTATTTTTTCTTTCATGTGTTGGCTTTTAATTTCTAAAAATCTAAATTTATATCATCTATTTCACCAAGGAGGGTTCTTCTCATCTGGACGAGATTATGGCATACAGTCCTCTTGGACGAGGGTTCTTCTCATCTGGTCCAAAGCTTTTGGAGAACTTGGAAGAGGGTGACTTCCGCAAGGTCTGTCCATAACACTTTTTCCATAATCCATGAAAAACATTGCAGTAAAACTACATTAAAATAATGTTCTATTGTTTCTTAATTTTCTGGTTAAATTTATATCCGGCTTAAACATTTTCTTTTTTTAGCACATGCCGAGGTTCTAACCTGAAAATCTTAAACACAACAAGATTTTGTACGAGCGCGTCAATGAAATAGCAGCAAAGAAGGGCACCCTTCACAGTTTGCATTAGCGTGGGATCACCATCAAAGAAATGATGTTGTACCTATTCCAGGAACCACCAAGATAGAAAATATTGAACAATTCATAAAATCTCTATCTGTTAAGCTTACACAAGAAGAGATGGCTGAACTTGAGTCTATTGCATCAGCTAATTCAGTCAAGGGAGCGCGATATGGTACTGGTCTTAATACATGTGTGGACTCCGATATCCCTCCACTGTCATCATGGAAAGCTTAATCAATTGTTTGAGTCTGTTGTTTGTTGTGTGTTTGTTTGATTCTGTAAGCATGCTTTTAATCATAGCTGTAGATTTTTTCTTGTAGCACTTAATTGACCTGGCAGGATCTGAAAGCTCAAAGACGGAGACAACTGGTGTGAGGGGAAAAAAGGAATCATACATAAAAAAGAGCTTGCTTACACTTGGCATGGTAAGATTAGTTATTATTTTCCTCAATTTGGGACTTCAGGATGTGAAATTTGAAGTTTGGATTAATAATTATACAGATGATATTAGTATGTATAGAGTTTAATTTAGTTGTAGGTCGTTTTTTTGCAATGCCGTAATTGCTTCATTAGATTGTTTTTTAGGGAACGCTTGTCGTAATGGTTTGAAAGTTTTTGTATGGATAAAGAAGCATACCAATTACTTTCACAAGTTACTGTAATTATGAGTCAATTGGCATATTCCATTTAAACAAATTAGAATTTTTTAGACCATTAGAATTGCCAAGCACTAAGTCACTTAACAAGTTGTATTTTTAGGTCAGCAAGCAACGGGTCAAACCTGACCTAAACCGTCAACACCGCCATGATTTGAAAACCAATTTTGAGATAAATGTAACCAAGGACTTAACCGAAGTTAACCTATTAAAACTGATTTAGATAGTTTAGTACTATATTTTTCTCGGTTTTGATCCGAACCAAATCGAGCCAAACTGAGCAACACCGAAACTGAAAACCTTATATGTTAAGGCAGCCTACTATTTACTCTGCTACGATTCTCAAGTACTTAACTGCATAAGTTCTTGAATTGGTTGGAAATGCTAACAAGGATTTGAAGGCAAAGAGGATCACTCCAAGGCACTTGCAGTTAGCCATTCATGGAGATGAGGAACTCGACACACTCATCAAAGGTACCATCGCTGACGTCTTTTTTAATCCTCTAAAGAAGAGTCTTTTTTAAGCTATTTAAGTTTAATGCAATCTGATAGAATGAGTCTTTTTAAGCTATATAAGTTTAAACTATGTGTTTGACATAGTTGACATCTCTTTGGTTAATGCAGTCTGATATCATGTAGGCGGGCGAGTAGTATAGTACGTTCTTGGCACATTAAGGCCAAAGAGGAACAAAGCAGCAAGTAGCGCTATGAAGCACACACACTAAAATAGCATTCACAAAGACAACAAACCTTAATCCTCTAGATAACATGAAGTGCGCTTATTCTCTAAATTGTTGATTATACTTTAATGTTAAGTTTTTTAAGTATATCATTTCAGGTGCTTATCTGGTGGACCAAATAAGTAGAAAAAGAGCAAAGAAGAATATAAAAGACCTACGAGTACATTTCCAAAGACAAGAATGCTAAAACTAAAGCTGATACTTTTGTAGAAATGGATGCGCGAAATTTAAAAGCTCTTTTCAAAGCAGATGACGTTGTTGAAGCCCGGACTCCAATGCTCTTCCAATTGGTAAATTTATGAATAAACTTAAAATTGTTTTTTTTCTTTTTCAGGTGGCTATATGGTTATTTTTTATGTCTAGAATACTCAATGTGGTCACTTTTTGGCAGGTTTACTCGAATAATTTTAATGTAGGAGCTCAAGCTTTAATGCTTATTTTTAAAATCTTGGTACAGAATCAGAATCAGATTGTCACTGACCGGTTTTATCGGGATTTATAGTCCAAGTTGTTACTTCCTTCTGCATTGAACACTTCCAATGTAAGTAAATTTGTTAATATCATGAACTTTACTGATACGTTCTTTCATATTTATTTTTTATTTAGTATTTGCATTTTTAACATTTTTTTGTTATCTGAATCATTATGGGTATTTATATCATCCAAGAATTGTTTCATTTGTCTGCTTACACAAGCTATGATTGAAGATCTTAATACCAACTTTACTGATACGTCAGTGACCGGTTTTATTGTAATCTGAAGAGGATAGCTGCATTTGCTAATCGTTTGTTGCAGGCAGCTACCAAAATTTAGACCTTTGTCTCAATTGTCCGATTCACATAAATGACCCTTATTGATCATAACATGGTTTCGATTACATGACATCCGTGTTGCATCGGGATAAAATTTAGTTTTCTACCTTCCTTTTCATTACCCTTTTATTTAAATCTTAACCGTTTTTTTGTATAAAGCAAACAAATGGTAGAAAAGGTGGAAAGGGATTGTTGACACTTGGCAGGGAAGACACCTAGAGCTGGTCTTCTGTTCCCATTCGGGAGGATCCACCGTCATCTCAAAACAAGAACATCTGCTTTTGAACGAGTAGGAGCCACAACTACTATTTACTCTGCTGCGATTCTCGAGTACTTAACTCATAAGTTCTTGAATTGGTTGGAAATGCTAACAAGGATTTGAAGGCGAAGAGGATCACTCCAAGGCACTTGTAGCTAGCCATTTGTAGAGATGTACGTTCTTGCCACATTAAGGCTAAATTCCTCTTACTAAGTTAATCATTGGTGTAATTTAAATGCCACATGAACATGTTAGATATATATGTAGAGTTGGATAACCAACAATTTAGGAGCACAAAGTGATCAAACTTATGGATATTTCTGAATTTTATACTTGTCGTCCAAAGTTAGTTCTGATTATATTGGTGTAACATTAGCAATAATTATTAGCAAGTGTTTATTTCCCTCTACTTAGTATTATCTATACTATTAATTTAATGAATTGTTAAATCATTTAATTTCATAAACTATGCACATTAAATACATTTGCACAACCATGTTAAACATATGTAGATGATACCAGGGACTACAATACATAAACTAAGCCATGTTTTTCAAAAGAACAACAGATAATGTAAAATCGTAACAATTTAAAAAAAAGATCCAACACGTCGTCTTAAACATCCGACAGTCACCCTTAAACTAACAATAAAACCACATAAATTTCAAAACGAACCCACCCGTTGGGACCGTTCTTTGCAAAACCACCTTGGACCAATAGAAATTTAATATATTATTAAATGTTTTTCTTAATTCAAAAGGGTATAATAGTTAAAACACATTTTGATTTTTCTTTTTGAATTTTTTAATTTTAAAAACATTTTTTTTATTTCCTTAATTTTCAATTTTTTTTAATTTATACTTTTTTTAGTATACATGTTTTTTAGAAATTAAGGTGCATATGTGTTTTTGTAGGATATTGGAAATCATAACACAATCGAATGACTAGAGGATTAGCCAAGTTCTAGAGAGAGAAAGTGAGGGAGAGCTTTCTAGAGTGAGAAAATGAACTTGTATAAATGAAATAACTAACCCACCTCTTCCATGGCATGGAAGAGGCTTTTATATATACAATAAAGCTGGCCTAGGGCCTTGGTAAAGGGCTAACATCTTGGGCTTACTACCCGGCCCATTACCGAACATTATACATTAACTACTTAACTACGAGCAACAATAAACGGTAAAATACACGGGGTGACCGAGTCTTTTTCTAATATCTAACAATCTCCCCCTAAAGGAGGTCACCTCAGAAAATACTAAATTAAGCTCAGCTATCTATTTCTTGTGTTTAGCTCGTAGTCTTTGATTCTTCATGCATTGATTACTTTGTACATACTGTAGTAGTCTTTGAGCATAGTTCCTTTGACTTGTGTAATCTTTGAGCATTCTTTGAGATCATCAGCCACCGTAAATCCCCAAATCATCCTTGTGGTATTATTGCCTCCATGTGATGTTGCGACCTTCGGACCGGCATCCTCACACTTTTTTGGATCATGATTGTACTCATCAGAGTTGCGGAAGCTGTGAAATAGGTCATTCGTTAATTATGATGTCTTTGATTAGGAATTTTAAGTGTGAGCATGGGGTTATGAATTGACATGTCTCTTGCCATCAGCTGCTACCGTCTACCGTCGGGAATTTCCTGCAAGTAATTGTTAGTGATAAACAAACAAAAGTGTCTTTGTTTACTTTCGTTGAATAAGGTTGCAGGAACCACGGTTCCCCGTTATTCAGTATGAATACTGCCTGTGATTAGGTAGAATTTTGAAGAATCTCCTTGATAAGGTTTCGTAGCTGTGCTAGCCATTCTCAAACCAGAGCGTCTCAAAGTAGACAAAGCACGAAGTGAGTGAACCAGTAAATTGAGAAACCCACTGATTAATGAAAAATTGATTTAAAAGTTAATCGTGTGTCACTCAGAAAAGAGTTTTTGTAACACATCGACGGTTTTATATTAGAAAATCAAATTTCATCAGAAACACATTTGTTTTGAAAGATATACACATTCAATGTGCTCGAAAAACAATTATTGATCACATCAAAAGGTTTTTAAAAACTATTCGTCAATTCACTGCCTGGAACAAGTTTGATTTATAAAGAATCGCTCCATTGTTGCTTTCCATTTGTCACAAGTTTAATCCATAGTGGATCTCACATGTCACCTACCAAGAGCTTGTTTGATGTTGGCTCTAGAAGGATTTCCATCTTCATTGTGAGTACTTTCGTATCACTCAGATGTTCTGGCAATACCACGAGGATAATGCGTAGGACTCTTAAAATCTTACTTGTAATCACAGTGTGTGATGAGCAAGCATAGTTTGTATTAGTATCCTAACGAGATTTATAGATGATCTCATGGCTCTAGACTCTATAGTGCATTTTTGGTTTTAGTAGTCGGAGGCTGGAGCGGACTGCCACCTTTTCAATATCATCTAACTCGGAGTGAGAGAGATGATAGAAATGTATTGATCTCCGTGAGAAATGAAACAAGAATCCTTTGAGGGATCTTGAGTGGCTAGGGAGGGTTGTGCAGCGTATCACTGGGTCCATGATACTTGTCTTCAATGTCAGCAATCAACCATGTGATTCTGACAGCATATGTAGTGACCCGGTTTCTGCCTAATGTTTAAGGAGGGCTGCTTTCTTTTCACCCTTTATCTTAACATTTCTTTTTCATTCTTCAACCCCTTCAGTGCTTACCGAGACTTCATTACTAATACCTTGTTGGGTATGTTCCAGTACTAGCTCCATCTCAGTCCGCACTATTCCCTTATTCTCATAATACTCCTTTTGTAATCATACCTAGGACTTTTACACTAACTAGTGGATTGTCCCTGGGTAGATCCCTCCAGCTCTAGCGGGATCATGGGAACGAGTACCTAACCTTACCATCCTTATAAATCCGATAAAGTAATTATATAGTCGGTCTTTTGGTACAGTTCACCTTGCCATAAACCATTTGAAAAATCAACCAAGGTACTTGTGATATAAATATCAAAGCCATTGTACCTTGATTGTTTTGATTATGTTTAGAAACGCTCCCCCTCAACACGTGCATCGATAATTGAAATTGTTTGGCACATGGAGGGAGGAGTACTTGCTTGAGTCTTAATAGATCATATTTTTATCAGATTTCATATTTAAATCACATTCTCTCCCCTGATCAAAAATTTCAAACCCTTTGAGATTTAGGATCTCAATTGATTTAAATATGTTAGAAAAATTTGGGAGAAAGTGTGGTCTGATTAAATACAAGCCGATATTGGAACCTATATATGCTCCCCCTAAATTAGTGAGGGAGTCTGTTAGTGTCAGTTAGGATGATTTTATAAATGATTTAGAGTTTAACGAGAAACTCAAGAAAAAATCATAACTGCCACATGACATTGATAACTACATAACTATATAATGTACAAAGTTTACAATATACTACACATGATATTGACCTTTTAGAGGGAATGATGATATCATTCAATTCTCTGAAGAAGCCTGTAGTCAATATCACGAACACGTCCACCAACAAAGCATTCCAGGTTCCGGTAGATCCTTCTTGTCTTCAGTCGCCTTTCAATTGCCGTAATAAACTCTTTGCTCCTTGTCACATCCTTTTCAGTCCAGAAGCACGTATTCATACCCGGATTGAGCCGCTTGATCTTGAATTCCTTGACTTTGTAATCCAGTGTTTCCAGAATACGTGTCAACGTGTTATCACTGAACTTGTATATTTCGTTGAACCGCATGATCTTTCGTTCATTGTTGTTGACTGGGAAGATTACTGCTCGATGAGACTCAATGATGGTATAATCATGCTTGAACTCGTATCATGTAGCGTCCCATCCTGGTTTAGTGAGGTTCGGCTGAGTTTGGTAGCTTTCAATACCAAGTTGGAAGTCTTCAACCCGCTATCGAATCACTAAGTTCCAGGTCCACAGCTTGACAACAGTTGATAGCATCCGTTTGTCTGAACCAGAAAGATGATCGAGATGACCTTGCAAAAGGAGCAAATTCAGGTCTTCAAAGTCACTAGGATACAAGTTCTTGAAATCTTTTTCAGCAATCGTGTGTTCTTAGAATTCAGCTCTTCAGAGAACAATTTCACTCTAGTAGTCATACCCGTATTGTGAGTAGGCTTTGATTCTGACTACACTGAGAATCCGCATGTATGTTCGGACTTCTTTACGATGCGAGAGAGAGTCATGTATGTCAATGTAGAACTTCTATCGATTAAACCACCAGTGAGCGATACCATACTTGGTACTTATGTCATAGGTGCACACATCTTCAATCCACATCTGTTCCGGCACTAGCAGTTCAAGACTGAAGTCAGGATAACGAGCAGCCTTCATCTTGGAGATTAACAATACAAGCATGCTTCCCTTGTTGCCAAGTCTCAGATATTCCAGATCTTTGTTGAAGAAGAATTCTGTTTGAATAGTGACATAACCCGGAGGACCACCGAGAGGCAGTGGTCGGTTAACATTGATTCTGACTTGATCTCCTTCCGGATTTGCCCAGTCGACCTGATCTGTGAGCATTTTGTGACACTCCTCCATCTGAAACTGAAGGTGAATGATATCTGGATAAAAGACCTTGGCAACTTCATATGCCTGCCCTTCTAAGTCGGCTTGGGTAAGTTTGGATTTGTTTATTTTACGGCAGTACCAATTCAAGAAAGTCGTCATGTCGTCAGTCTTTGCAAGAAAGGAGTTCTCAACAGGGGGTTCATAGCTTGAAGCTAATGTAGACGCCAAGTTGTTCTCTACATCTGACACATTGGAAGGAAAAATGGTCCAAGCGGGTTCAGGAGTCGCTGGTCTTTCCTCTTCAGGTAAAGGCTTCCACCAGTCTTTTTTTGAGTCAGCAACTGCTGGTGTGTGATCATCCCCAGAGTCTTGATCATCAGATACCTATACCTGTTCGTCGGGAGCGGAGTCATCATGCATCAGATCATCTGAAGGAGATAGATCTTGAGCCCCTACGATGCTAGTTGACTCATATCTAGTATCAGATGTGGTCTAAGCCATAGATTGTTGAGCTGAGGTTGTAATCTTGGATGAACTCGGAACTTCATGACCCTGTTGTGGAGTGGATCCAGATGTACCAGTAGATGGAGGAGGTAGAGGTGGCGGCAACTGAGAAGACCCTGATGCTCCTGAAGTACCTGGAGCACCAGATGCGCCTGCTGGAGGAGGTGGAGGAGGTGGCTATGATGTTGGAGACCCAGGAGGAGATCTTGGTGCGTCACATCTCTTTCGTCGCTTTTTATAAGCGTCCTCCTGATCAGCAAGACGTTA
>BQNB010055386.1:15000-38349 GCA_026074375.1 Tanacetum coccineum
ATTGTCACAATACAAGGGAATCTTATTGAAGACAAAGCCGTAGTCTGTAAGCTGTGATCTCATCCAAAGTATCTGAGCACAACATTCAGACATGGCAATGTATTCAGCCACTGTTGTAGAGATCGCAGTGCTCTTCTATTTCTTTGATGACCAGCTGACTAATTTATCTCCAAGGAATTAAGCACTTCCTGACGTACTTCTTCATGTGTCTTGACAACCTGCATGGTCCGCATTTGCATAGGCCGTTAGTGCCATAGCGGTGTCTTTCGGATACTAAAGACCCCAGTTAATGGTTCCTCTAAGATACCAAAAGACCCGTTTAAGTGCTTCAAGGTGCTTTTTGGTAGGCGAAGCCTGATACCTAGCATACATGCATACATCAAATACAAGGTTGGGTCTGCTGGCAGTGAGATACATTAGGGAGCCGACCATACTACAAAATTGAGTCTGGTCAACTGGAATCCATAAGGTCCTCATCTAGTTTGAGTCGATCCACCATGGGTGTATCAACAGGGTCACACGAATCCATCCCAAATTTCTTTAATATTTCAAGAGCAAATTTTGATTGATTAATGAAAATGCCTCTGGGATTTTAAGAAACTTGAAAGCCTAAGAAAAAAGACGTTTGCCCCATCATTGACATTTGAAATTTAGAACTCATCTCATAGGAAAATATTTCACATGCTTTATGGTCGGTCGAGGCAAAAATGATATCATCAACATATATTTAAACAAGAAGAATATGTTTGCCTATTTTCCGAGTGAATAGTGTTGGATCAACTACACCCTTAGAAAATTTATTGTTTAGAAGAAATCGTGACAAGGTATCATACCAGGCCTGAGGGGCTTGCTTTAAACTGTATAAAGCTTTCTTCAGACGATAAACATGTGTTGGATGGTCAGGATCAACAAAACCCTCTGGTTGACTAACATAGACTTCTTCCTTCAATTCGCCATTCAGAAATGCTGTCTTTACATCCATTTGATAGATGGTCATGTTTTTACTGGCAGCATTGGCGATGAAGATACGAATAGCCTCGATACGTGCAACCGGTGAAAATGATTCCTCGAAGTCAATGCCCTCCTCTTGTCGATATCCCTTGGCCACTAACCTAGCCTTGTTCTTCAGAACATCACCGTACTCATCAAGTTTAACTTTGTAAATCTACTTGAGAGCAATAATCATGACACAGTATGGTTGAGGTACTAATTCCCATTCTTGAAGTCGATCAAATTTGTGAATCTCATCTTGCATAGCTTGAAACCAATAATCTTCAGTAATTGCAGATTTAAAGTTCTTTGGTTCGACTTTTGACATTACAGAGTTATACAAGCACCATACGGCATCAGTTGCCAGCTGTTTTCTGGTGGATACTGGCCGAGAGGGATTGTCAATAATATTATCCAGCAGGTTATCCTTGCTTAATTTCTCGAGATGATGAAGTGTTTGAGAGACACATGGAGATTCTGCTATACGTTTATGAAGGGATGATTGTCAATAGGAGAAAAGGGATTGTCTTCCATGAGAGCAGAGTCAGCTGCAACGCCTTGATGTAAACTTAGAGATTGTAATGCCGAAGATGACGGTGAATGACTTGAAGAAGGTGCATCTTGATCAATGGTAGTAGATGAAGGTGTACCGGCTAAAATGACTGGTACTGAAACTGCTGGAGCAGGAGAGACCAGTCTTTCAACACGAGGAGGTTCCAAGTATTCATCAAACATTGGTTAGAATAAGATCTCTAGTTCTTTATTTGTGGGGGGTATATAAGGAGTTGAAGGAACCGGATTTGGTACGAGCCCTGAACTTATTTGTCCAGGCGTCAGAAAAGTAGGAGCGGGTCCTGTACTGAGTTGCACAAGAGCCATTTGCTCAGTCAGCTCATCGAATTGAACGTGAATAGTTTCCATAATTCGTCGGGTTCTCTTGTTATAGATTCGATAACCTTTCCTGCTTGGTGCATAGCCCATGAAAATTCCAATATCATCCATTTGTTGCAATTTTCCAAGATCTTAGCTGTCATTTGTAGGGTAACAAAGAGCACCAAAGACACAGAAAAAGGTAAGATCAGGCTTCTTATCATGCACCAGTTCATATGGGGTTTTGTCGTGACGGGTGTGAATGAGGAATCAATTTTAGGTGTAACAAGCAGTCGCCACAGCTTCTGCCCATAAAAACATCAGGGCCTTGGAAAATATCAGCATTATTCTAGCGGCCTCTACAAGGGTACGGTTTCGTCTTTCGACAACGCCATTCTGCTGTGGTGTCCTCGAAACTGTCTTTTGGTGAAAAATGCCGACACGTTCATAATAATCAGTGAAATCTTTATTGAAAAATTATGTGCCATTATCGGTACGGACGTATCTGACAGTTTTTTAAAGACCGACTTGTATTTGCTTTGGAAATTTAATGACGACCACTGGGGTTTTATCTTTCGATCTTAAAAACTTGACCCAAGTAAACTGAGAATAATCATCAACGATGACTAAGATGTATTTCTTCCCATTAATTGTTTACACTCGGATCGGGCCACATAAATCCATATGAAGGGTATTAAGAACATTTTGTAGAAGTCAAACCACACCAACGACCACTGCTTCTTGTCATTAGGGCTTGGTGAATATTCGTTCGGGGGTGCATGCGAGAAATCAGTAACTGTTCTTCTTACATTTGCAGAATACTTCACAAACCATTCTAAGTGAAGTAGTATACACTACTTCCCCCTGGAAGTTGACATAGTAACATCAAAGTCAGTTAAGTACCAGATGTACACATTTCCCCCATGATGGTTGCGAACTCTCGGAAGCATCATTGTCGTGTACATCCATATACTTGAGAAGTTCTTGTCATAAGCACAAATCTTGATATACAAAAGAATCATTACCCTCTTGACTTCACAAACCATAGAGGAGTTAAAGAAAGAATCAAGAACACTTGGTATAATCAAGGTCTTATGAATGAATGTCATTGACGAGCTTTGAAGATTTTGCTTAGACTATGAAGTATCGTTGTCTTAGAATAGCACAAAAATACCTGTGAGAAGTGCTGATTACATCTCAACCTTTAAACACTCTGGCTAACTTACCATCCTCGTATTCTGTCAGCTATTGTAGTGATCACTTGGTGAAGTAAACCCGATATTCCAAACTTGAAACTGAAGTAAAATCCCCCAAATTTGTTACTTAATCTTGCACTATAAATTGAAATCTTGCACTATAATTCAACCCTTTTAAGCTTATAAATCGATCTAGAAGCTTATGTAACTCATTAAATGGTAGCAATCTAACCTGTTTAACATGTAGATCAAGGAAAGAACAAGGTTAACAACCAAATAAGCCCAAATTTTTTTGATTCGTGGCTTTTTCCACAAAATAAGCCATGAAAATTTGAGCTTATGAACCACGAAATCAGTAGATTAACAATACGAATTCCCCCTATGCTCTGATACCAATTGTTAACATTAGATTCACCCTTATAACACAAGATCCAGAGGTATGGTAAAGTGAAAGAGAAATTGAGCCATATTATTAGAGAGAAAAAAGAGAAAAGATATTAGAAGTTGTGTGTGTGGTTGAGAGAAAAGAAGGAAGACACACACACACTCACACTTTACAAATGTGAACTTCTACCCCTCTATGGAAGTATGGAGGGGGTATTTATAGTCCCGGGCTTGACTAGCTAAACTAACCCGACACGGCTATAAATGATAAATGTAATTTTAGATTAGTTACCATATTTTAGGGCTAACAAGAACTTCCACGTTGGTGTTTTCAGGTTTAGGTTTGTGGGTATGCTTTTTGCTCTTTCCTAGTTGACATGCAGAGTAAAGATGATATTTCTTAAACTTCAATCTAGGTAAGCCTCTTACGAGATCATTTCTTGCAAGGACATTGATGGTGCCGAAGTTCAAGTGATTTAAACTACGATGCCATAACCATGATTTGTTCTTGGAGGCTTTGGACAAAAAACAAATTGGGAAGGACTTCATCATGTCTTTGACCGAGATAGTGTATAAATTTGAACCACGAGAACCTTTAATTAATTCAACACCATCCGTGTCTCGAACATAACAAGTATGTTTCCTAAATGCAACTTCTAGGTCAGAATCACAAAATTGTCCGACTGAAAAGAGATTGTGTCCTAATCCTTCCACATAGTATACCCTGAAGATCACACTGTCACCAATCACGTAATCTCCATAACCCATGATAGCACCAAAGTGGTCATTCCCGAATCTAACTGTCCCGATGAACTTTTTCACAAAATTCCTGAGTCGTGAGTGATCTCCAGTCATATGTTTTGAACAGCCTGAGTCCAAATACCAAAGGACGATATGTACGACATGCATTTGAAAACAGACGAAGATGGAGAGTTTAGAAAGTTGGATCCCCAATTTTGGTTGGGTTCCTGTTTGTTAACACAAGTAATGGCCTGATACACGTTTTGCTTAGCATATACTACTTTGGGTGCAGTGAGCCTAGTTAAAGGGCACTGTTCTCCTAAGGTGAATATTCTGCTCATGGGTCTCCATTGATGACCAACACTGGTAAGCACTTTGCCTATGGGTTTCTATACTTGTCTAACTTGCTTAGGTTTCTAAACTTGCTTAACTTTACGCACAACATTATGACTATTATGAATAGAGGGGGGGGGTGCCTTAACCAATTGCAAATAATCAACCACACACATATCATGATTTGCAAAAATTAAACACTTGTTACATGTTTAGCAAACAGAATCAGAATTCGAATTAATTACAGTGCGCTTAAAGCTACTACTAGAATCAACACGATTCATGGTTCTTAAGTTAGACTTATTTGTCCTAGGGTGCTCTTCTACTTTCTTCTTGTTGACACCTTTAGCTGGCGAGATCTTATTTTTTTTGGTATTGCTCCTAGGCTGTGATCCGCTAGCATCGGTGCAATAGTTTACTCCTGTAGAAGGAGGCACATGGACATTAGTCTGCTAAGTGTTCAGTTGCCCTACATGTATGTGTGTGTTACTATTTGACATGTCACATTGTTCTTTAAAAGTAACTTGCTTTTTGCTAATTAAAGGGGTAGGAGCATGCTTTTTATCTCGTTTGTTAAAGTCTTTCGGACAAGTGCCAATCGCATATTCTAAGAGTTCCTAAGAGTGTTTAGTGTAACAGCAAGCAAAGACTATTGACCTATCTAAGGGTCGTTCAACCGTAGCTTCCTCTACTATTTCGCGAAGGGTTTCTACACTTTCCTTAAGATGCCTAAGATAATCTAGATGAACTTCCTTATTGTTCCTATTGCAAGGGGGAATTGGTTCAACATCTATAGCATACTTGCCTGGTGCAACAACTGTTGGTTTTACATGATCCTTAGTGACACTTTTCATTTTAGTCTGCATTTGGGCTTTCAGATTCTCATTTTCAGTTGTCAAATGCTTAGCACGAGTGATCTTAATAGAATCATACAATTCTTTGTAGTGCTTCTTAATTTGCATTTTCTGCCCTAAAAAACTCATTTTGTTCTTGAAGAACAGTGACTTTTTCAGTTAACTGAGTGATCTAAAAATTTAAGGCCCTGAAGTCAAGTGTACGGTCAGCTTCACTACGAGTCTCTTGCAAGTGAGAGATTTGCGTTTTCAATTTATTAATGACGTTGTCCTTTCCTTGAAGAGAAGCTTTCATTTTTTCGATTACAAAGGCTGCATCAAAATCAGGAGTATCTCTAGCAGGTTTTGATGGATTATTTCCAAAACTTTCTTTAAGGTTTTGATACTTTAACTGCAGGTTTAAGTGATTTACCTCAAGATTGGAAAACCATTTAACTAACTCATTATGATTATCATTTTGAATTTTATCACGTAAATTAGAAATCTTAGCTTCAAGTTCCAGACAACGTGCCTCAACAATAGTGTGAGCATCATGCATTTCAGTAAATCTAGAAACATTAAGCTCAAAATTCGTTGCAACATAAAACACTTCTTTGGAAAAGCAATCGATAGTTAAATTATCATGTGCAATAAGAAGGTTTTTCTGTTCAATCTCATCATGTTTCCTGTCTATAACATTTTGGTCAACCTCAGCTTCCAATTCTTCAAAAACATCTTTCATTTCTTTAATTTCTTTAGTTAGAGCCTTTTGAATGCCCTCAAAATGTTCTTTAAGTGTTTTGAAGAATGGAATGACCTCCTTGAGATAACATTCCTTGGTTTGTTCAAAACCCCTTTCCCCTTCAGTGAGCCCAGTTGGTGTAATTCTCTTTTTATAGGTTTTTTCAAATTCCGAAAAGAGTTGTATGAGTGTAAAAATATTAATTTTCACTTGACTCTTTGTTGGAAGCACCCTAGGGACAAGCGTTGCAGGTGTATTTGGCGGGTACACCGTCAACGCTTTGATAGGTCTTGAGGCTGTGGTCTGCTTTTTGAGAGCTTCTGCTTTCATCTTGATGAGATCTTGAGACCAAAATATTTGCTCGGGGGTCAATTGATTCTGTGGTGTGAAGGTCGCTAAATAATTCTCTTTCGAGTAATCAGGTTGTGCAATCTTAACCTTATTAGTCACATACTCAGAGTCTTTCATTTTGTTATTCATTTTCCTCCTAGTGATTTTAGCTATCTCTAGGGTATCCTCTGTGTTGTGCACTATAGCTGGAACATGATTGTTTTTGATAATTTCATAACCATTATATAGAGCAGGCTGAACTTGCTTTGCACGGGTGAGGCATAAAGGGTTCTTGTAGCCAATAGCTACCTTATTCTGTTCATTATTATAGGGTTTTGGTTTACACAACATGTGAACTGTTTGAAGAGACTGGTCTTGTTTGTATAATTTATCCTCGACCATTTCTTTTAAACCTTTCATGTCTAAAAATTCTTCAAGGTGTTTGTTTTCTTTCTGTTTAAAATCCTTTTTCAAAGACGTAACTTCTTCTACCATTGACTTGTTATGGTTGATGGTAGAAGCAAGTTGCATTTTTTACATAATGAAGTTCCTTTTTAGAGTTTCTTCCTTAATATTACGGTCAGTGATAACTATTCTTAATTGTTCATCAATCTTTTGTTCTCTTTCCGTTAATTCAAACCTGGCCCGTCTTTCATATAGTTCAACTTGTTCCTTATATGTTGCAAGTTCAGTAGTTAATGAATTGTCGACTATTGTGTTCCGTGTTGTAACTGAGATAAGTTGGGAATGTGGTTCATGCATATCATTAAATATCATCATGTATGCATCATTTGGAACAGAAGATACATTAGTTTGTACAACTGACACTGCGTTGTCCTTTACATACTGTTCATACAGAATCATATTACTATCACTTGTATAATTAGCATGTGAATCAACAACGTAGGTTGGTTGTACATCGTCATGCATCTCGTGTTCTTCATGATGTTCACAAACAACATCCTGATAGTGATCATGGTCGTGTACCTCAGATAGAATGTTCGAATCATAAGACGGACCGGCTTTATCATAAACATGATATGTGGATGATAGATTAGCCATGAACATAGTCTGTGCCATAGGGGCCTCATCAACATCAGAATCAAAAGCATCACAGTCATCAGCTTGAAACACATTGTCCACATTGAGTGCTAAATCCTGAACAGGTTGCTCATCCACATCTTCATCAATAGCGTTGTCTTGGCCACCTGTAATAAACAATAACTGCTCTTCATCCAATGCTACCCCATTCTCCTGAGCTTGCATCAGCAACATCTTGTCTTTGAAGTATTTGGAGTTCTGTGGACGCTTGGATTGAGTGCAGTTCCTTGCTATGTGGCCTATACCGTTGCAGTTGTAGTACTTAATCTGCCTTGCTTGACCTGGATTAGCATTCCCAACTTTGTTCTGTGCTCCCCCATAACCAGCTGCACCTCTACCCCGTGCATTGTTCTCTTGACCTCTATTCTATCGACCCTGAACATTCTGAACCACAACTCTCCCGTCTTGAACTATAGCTTGGTTCCTTGTATTTGATGAAGTTCTGAGTTGATTGTTTGTTTGAGGTAGGTATGTTTTGTATAATTGGGTGAGAAGGTCAAGTGTGTTGGTTAAATTCTCAATTAAGTTGTCTGTTGGAGAGAGTCCCAAATCAAGTTGAGTGTTGTCAGCAAAGTGTGGTGGAACATATGTGGATGGAGTTGTAGATGATTGTGAATAGTGCTGCTGATGTGAGACATTTGACTTCAAATCAAGTGGATCCATAGTGTGTTGAGTGAATCGATCCAACATCATTTTGTTCTCATTAGCATGTGCCTCGTGTTGCTTCAGATAAGCATACAGCTGATCATAGTTGGAGTCCTTCAACCCTCTGTTTAGTTTTACTGCTGTTATAAATCTGCCCTATTCAGGCAACATGTTGTTCACAAACTTGGAGTTCAACTGCATTATGTACATGGTCATCTAGATGTTCCGCATGTCATTGATGAGTTTAGAAAACCGAACATAGTAGTCGTAAATGGTTTCTCCCTTGTTCTGACAGAAGTGTTCAAAGTCATCATACAGTTGTGATTCACGATCCTCTTTTGTTAATTCTGAACCTTCCAGGAGCATATTCACATTGTCCCATATGTCCTTTGCATCGGTGTAATGATTGATAAGGGAGTATATATCTTTTGGCAGCCCTTGAAGTAGGATGTTTGTTGGCCGAATGTCAGCATTATACCATTCCTTATCTTTAGGTGACACGTCAGAATAGACTCGTGGTCATTCTGGACCTAGATTTAGGGCACCTTCAGTCCCTTCAGTTAGTGTTTCCCGAAATGTCCCCATCTGAATGGTCCTTCATCAATTGACTTCAAAATGTTCACACCATTATCTTTACCCCGACAATACAATCGAATACGTTGTTGCCATAATGTAAAATCAGTCCTATCAAGCATAGGTGGTTGGGTATCTGAACCGGCACATTGGATATCTTTCGAAAGATTAGCCATCTTAATTGATTGTGAAATGATTAAGTTGATCGAACAATGATTAGTGATGTATGTTAAAAGTGGTGATTGATTGTCTGATTTGGTGAATTGTTGTAAAGGTTTGTTAGGATTACACGTTGAAGAATTCAGTTCAAAAATCCAAAAAAATCAATAACTCACTGGAGGTAACTTGCTAGAAGAGAGTTGATAACTCGCTGGCAAGAAATTAAATTGACAGAGTTCCTGTTCACAAGTCGCTAGAAAAAGATCTTCAAAAACCTGTAACTCGCTGGAAGAGAGTAGATAACTCACCGACAAGAAATTAAATTGACAGAGTTCCTGTTCACAAATCGCTAGAAAAAGATCTTTAAAAACCTATAACTCGCTAGTATCTAACTCACTACCAGTAACTCGCTAGTATCTAACTCGCTACCTGTAACTCGCTACTTGCACAAAACGACAACTCGCTGACACAGTACTTTCTGACACAGTGTACGATTCCGACAACTCGCCAGTACAGTGATCTAACTCGCCAAGAAGATCAACGAACAGTAGACTAACTCGCTAGAATGAAAAAAATTGGTTTTTCACCTAAAAACACCTAAAAATCACCCTTTTGAACGTTTTTGCCTGGTTTCTTTTGCACAACTTGGTACTAGAAGGCTATAGCAACTATAAAAACATGAACTTTAACATCACAAACGTCGAGATTAAAGAAAACCAAGAACAAGACTATTGTTGGGAATTAAAAGTCTTCTTAATACTGTTAAATATTAATGCTACTAGTCAATGATAAAAGAGAAGTTTCAACTAGAGACATTAATGTTGATTGAAGACATTAATGATGATTGAAGACTTTATTGAGGTGGTTAATGTTGATTGAGGAGTTACAATTGATTATGGAAAGTATTGAATACATTTGATTAATGTTGACCACATAGTTAGAAACATATTGAATACTTAGCATGAATAAGGCTTTATATAACAACTAAAACCAGCTAAGGCCTGGTAAAAGTGCAGAACATTGTTGGGTTAATACCCGGCCCATTACCAAACATTATACATTAACTACATAACTACGAGCAACAATAAACGATAAAATACACGGGGTGACCGAGTCTTTTGCTAATATCTAACAGAAGGATAACAAATCAAAATAGTATTCTAGGTTTTTGATTGCTGTTTCAAAATGGGACATTTGTTTCTTTTATTGCTATTAATGGTCTGTTACTTATTCCTTAAATTGAATTTGGGTCATGACGATGAAGAATGATTTTTTACTTTTTCACCAAGTTTTGATATTGCTAGATAGTTAAATGTAAATATGTTTGTTTGTTTGTTTCTATTGGGTTAGATGGTATTTTTTGCTGCACATTTATAGTACTACTATTAGCTGCAGTTTTTCTGAATTATATTGGAGTTTAACGGGTTCAGTCATCATGTTGCTATTAGTTGTTCGGCTAACTGGTTTAGTATCAGAATGGGATTACAGTATGCTGATGTCCTTAGGTTTGTTGAGAATTCTTTATGTGTTAAGAATTTACGGTATGCTGATGTTGCTATATGGTCTGATATGCTTTATTTGATCTATTTCATTGTTTAGTACCACATCTTCAACCTTTGAATCACAATCGAATTTATATTTCATCGTTTTATTAACGACGACGAAGACGAATCAGGCACATCTTAAAAGACATCGTAAGTTGATTTATGAACCCGAACATTGTTAGTACATCATTTTGTTAATTTTTCTTTTACTAATTTTTTAAGTGAGTTTGTTATATCGATTCCCGAAGTAGTTATCAATAATCCTCACATGTGTTTGGATATGTATGTTTATCCTGAGGGGGGATCAATATATTTTTAACCTATAGTAATTTTGATTAAGTTTTCTTACTAGATTTGGAACAAAATGGTTGAAAACTTGATTAAGAAAGTTTAATACAATGTGTTTATAAAATGTGTCAACTAGATATTTATACTGTAGATGCACTACAATTTATAATGTTTGAATGCATTATGTTAAAGGGTTGTTGTGTTGATGCAAGTTGAACTTAAACTAGAGCACTACATTTACTGTGATTGCAGTTTGTATTCAATGTTGATGCAGTAAGTTTTTATGGTTGTTTGTAAGATGCAGCTGAACTTAATATGAAGATAGCAAGTACTGACAGTTATAGTGTATAAGGATCAATTAGGCTAAGCGTAGGTTTTGTTGTATGTGTAAATGTGTTTGTATGGTTAGGTGTTTGTGCGATGCACTTGGATTTGAATTGTGATGCAGTGGTTTAATTGTCAGTGTAGGACAAAAAATTAGTTTAATTATAGTTATTATGTCGTAAATGATTTAATAATGTTGGTTGGTTGTACAATTGCACTTTAAATTGAACTATTATGCAGTATTATTTGTTCAGTTGTCAAGTAAAGGATGAATGTAGGTTAAGTATAGGTTTCCATCTGTGCAAAAAATGTGTTTGTATTTTTTAATAGTTGGGTAAGATGCACTTTGAATTTGACTGTGATGCAAAATGATTTCAATGTTATGTATAAAGGATGAATTAGGTTTAGCGTAGAATGTCTTATGTTTAAAAATGTGTTTATAATTTTGTAGTTTTTAAATGCACATGACTTTGACCTGAGTGGCAGTAGTTTTTAGTTTTTCGTGTAAGACGATGAATTAGGTTAAATGTAGGTTGCGTGATGCATTTAAATTTAAATTGTGATGTAGTAGGTGCTCATAAACTAAGGAACACGTAGGTTTCATTATGTGTCCAAATATGTTTGTTTACCTGGTTGCGTTACGTGCGAAAATGTGTATTATGTTTGGATGTTTATGAGATGCACTTAGATTTGAACTGTAATGCAGTAGGTTCTCAGTTCTCTTGTATAATGATGCATTGGGTTAAAAGTCTATTACGTTATGTGTGTGACTGTGTTTGTATGCCCATATGTTTTATGAGGTGATGCACCTGTTTTTGAACTGGATGCATTAGGTGTTCAATTTTCCGCATATAAACTGAAATAGGGAACACGTAGGTTGCATTTATTTCAAATATGTTTGTTTATTTGTTGTAGAAAGATGCACTTGGTTTTGAATTGTGATGCAATAGGTATTCAGTTGTCACGTATAAGGATGAATTAGGTTACGCGTAGGTTGCATTATGTGTCGAAATATGTTTGTTTGCTTGGTTATACGTATAATGCACTTGATTTTGAATAGTGATGCAGTAAGTGTCATAGTTGTCGTGTATATAGCTAAATTAGGTTACATACATGTTGCATTATGTGTCAAAAAGTGCTTGTTTGCTTGGTTGTACATATGGTTTTGAACATAGATGCAATAGGTGTTCAATTGTCGCGTATATGGCTGAATTAGGGTACGTATCGATTATATTATATGCGAAAATGTGTTTGTGTGATCTGTTGGTATATATATAGCCCATTGTTGTTGAACGTGTGATGCACTGTTTTGTAGTAATATGATTTTGTTTTGTCTTGCTTTAACCTTTATGGTTGCCTCTATTTATGTGATCGAACAGGATGCTTTGTCAACATTTCCAGATGCAGAGAGGCGTTTTCCTGCATTGAAAAAGAGCTGGGGCTTCCACTTGATTCTATTTACTCATCAATATCAACATCACCAATTGCGGCAACCAGTTTGGGTCAAGTTTATAAAGCTAAGCTTAAGTATTGTGGGCAACATGTTGTTGTGAAGGTGCAGAGACCTGGTATTAAGGAAGCAATTGCTTAGATTACCTTAAAGGGTCTAGGTATCGCTATAATAAAATATGTAATGAAGTTACCAGTGAAGTTGTTGCTTTGATCGACGACTGCAGAGAGTTTATCAAGAGTTGAACTATGTAACAGGTTAGTTATCTTTCCATTTGCACCAATAATATGTCTCTCAGTTTCTCATTTTTAAGGAGTTCGCTCAGGTACTCCATGGGTTGTTTTGATCGCATTTGGAAAGTGATTTAAGTAATCAGAATCAAATCATCAGCCTTTATAAAACAAGGATAGGAGATTGTGTTTGGATGCTCATTTGTTGTTTGAAGTCCTAATAATTTAACTTTTGGCAAATTCTTGATTTGATAGAAATTAAGACATATATGGTAGTAAATGACTTTTTTATAGAATAAGAGATGCATCTCATGAGATGGAAGTAAATGTCTTGCAAACCGGGTTAAAAGAAGGGATATTGGCTGTTTTTATTAACCTTTTGAAAACCAACTTTATCGTAATTATTGTATTACTTGAAACTGGTTATTTGACCCTTAAATAGTCAATAACAAATATGACTTTTTTGAGCATTAAACTAATTATTAAAAATACACATAGTCGTCTCCGTAATCAGATAACAGGTTCAAAACTCATTTTTTTTATCAGATTACTAAATACTGAAAATTGTTTGTCACGTGGACAAAATAGGAAAGAGTACGCATATGGTAACCTATTAGAGGTTCCTGTAGGTTTGAATGTTAATTTTGACAGGTGTGTGCAGGAGGGGCAAAATGCTAGAAGATTTAAAAAAAACTGTATGCGGATAGAGAAGACGTACTTGTTCCTGACATCTTCTGGGATTACACCAGTGTGAAGGTATTAACAATGGATTAGGTAGAGGGGTCAAACTCAATGAGCAAGCAATAATTAAAGGTCAAGGGTTAAAAGTCTTTGATCTGGTCAACACGGGGATTCAGTGCAGTCTTAGACAACAACTCGAGTATGGTTACTTCCACGCAGACCCTCACCCTGGCAACCATTAGAACACCTGATGAAACCGACCTCTACCCGTTTTCGGCATGTACTTGAGAATAACTTGTATTGTACTTTACTAATTTCACCATACTTACGTAATATATGTGTTTGCAGTTTCTTGTGGGTCGTGTTCATCGTCTTTTGAAGGAAAGGGCTTCTGCTAATAGAAGAGTTGGAGCAACTGCTGCAGTGTACACCCTAGAGTACTTGACAGCTGAAGTGTTGGAATTGGCTGGCAATGCAAGTAAAGATCTGAAGGTGAAGCGTATAACGCCGCGTCATCTGCAGCTTGCTATCAGAGGAGATGAAGAACTTGACTCTCATCAAATGAACTATTGCTGGTGGGGTTAATCCTCAATAGTCACAAAGTCGCTCATCAACAAGTCTGGTCAAGAGCAGACCGTTCATCTAAATAATCAGTAAGACAAACTTTTTGTGCTTATAACATTGCAATTCTTACTAGACGCTCTTGTTTTTTAGCATCACCTTCGGGTGATGGTTCTTTTGGGCTATTCACATCAGAATCGTTCGACGACCTGCAGATTAATAATCCCAAATGATGGATGCTGTTCTTGATAAAGTTATCATTTTATAAGAAAAAATTCATGTTTTGTGGTAATAAAAAGATGTTTGTATAGTTTTTAATGATATCATGGTTTTGATATTTTGTGTTTCTGTTATTGGTTTTTGTGTTATGTTTGAAACTGTTTGAACCTCTTATCATACATTATCTTGTTGTGATGAGGTGGAAAAGGATACAAGTCTAGTTTGCGATTTTATGTTAAGGGTTATATGCACCTCTTTAAACCCATGAATGTACTGATGTGGTTTTTTGCATTTTGATATGTAATCTTTAAACAGCAAATTCAGTAAAAGCTTGAAAGTTATGGTTAAATAAATGTGGTCATCTTTTTTGAAATTTCGCTAACTGCAAGTTAACAATTGATGTGTTTTTTTCTGTTGAACATTATAATAGCTGTTCTATCAAAATGAAAAAAACCCAAGTTATTTTTTTTATTACTTTCACACTAGTTGAAACAAAATCTGCCAAAGGTTCAGATCGACGATTATTAGCTTTTGAATATAACAGTAATCTGCCAAAGATTCAGATTGACGATTGCAAGCTTGCAACATCAAACAATGAAAGCACCGTGAGACGCCATCTTTTATCATCTGTTTTGTTACAGCTAATTCTATTCCATGAATAACACAGTATCACTCTCAAAACAAACATCAAGACACCAACATAATGTTTTGAAAATTAACAGTAATCTAAAAGTATGCACAAATGCAGTCTTCTCTTCAAATTGGTACTAAAATGGGCTAAATCCTTAGATCAACCTATCCTAACGCCTCCGAAACTCAAGAATCAGGGCATGAGACCGAACTAGCTTACAATAATCAACATAAGACAAAACCTTTGAGGTGATTGAGTTTACGTTAAACACCAGGATACAACCCCTAAAATTAATACCCTGCAAATTTTTTACATAAATATAACTATTTATCTGCCTTGCTCGACAGTTTACTGATAAAGGGTAAGATTGCTGCAAGCAACACCTTAGGCACTCCTTGTGCGGCAGATGACCGCAACCCGATATTGCAACTAGTCTCTGCATAAATATACATGTTCAGGTCAGAAGTGATGTAATTTATCAAACATAAGTGTCTTACACTGCTTTACCCAGAGAATATACAGATGGGTCATATACTCACAGAATTTACAAATTTAGATGCCATGGTTTGAATAGATTTTAGAGGAACAAGGGCATCTTCAGCTCCCACAATGACCATAACGGGGATCTCTTCAACTGCTTTCACCAACACTGATGCACTCTGCTCTGAAAGGACGGTATCGGGCAATAATTTACCAATCTCATATAATGCTTCATCCCAACCTTCTACGCATAGTGGGGCTTACATCATGCAAAACAAGTAATAAGAATTTATGACTTTTAATCAAATGACCATGAAAAGTAGAGGTCGCAAAATAGGCAAGTTGGATAACGGGTCAAAATATAGATCTTTGTATGGGTTATAAAGGGTCAAATATTAGTACGCTTGTTGCAATGATAAAACTGATTCATTCAACGATAAGCACATTGAGAGACTTTCAACCTATTTGACCCGTTCCTTTAAGCAATGTTTTTTATTTGACCCATTAGAGATCAAGCATGAAGCATGTCTATATACCTTGTAGAGGCTTAACACATCTGTTGTTAGCTACACTCTCTCAAATTCTTCAGGCAAAGTCTGATCGGTCCATACTATATCACATATACGTCTTTTGAAATCTATATTATTACACATTACAACCCAACCTGCAAAAACAGAGCATTATTATTACTAGTGGTGCATCACAATGATAAATCAACCGCATCAACTTGTACAAACACTAACAATGCATTATAGGCATAAACTAACTGCATCATGTATAATCCAAAGCGCATTACAACAAAGAATAAACGAAACTGAGAATATACTTACCGTATAAACATATGTTATATCCAGTTTTAGTCTCATTTTAGCAACCAAAGGCACCCACTTCAGCACCCAAATCAACCCCCCCCCCCCCCCCCCACAAACCATCCGTTTTAGCCTCTAAACATACACCTATTTAAGTGCCCCAAAGTCACCCATTTAAGCCTCAAACCACCTATTTCAGTACCATAAACCCACCCATTTCAGCCTCTAAACCCACACGTTTCAGCCCCCATTTCGGCACCAAAACCTAGAGTTTGTTTTACTTCATCTAATAAACTTGGTCCTTTGATTCGAGAAGAAAGATATGTTTGTATAAATTTGAGATGCAACCGTTGTATATGGTTAATTGATATAGAGAAACTTGAATACCGCACTACTTTTCAACTGTTAGAATGTTATGGTATTTGATTCCAATACCATTGAATATGTCATGAAAAAACACTCAGCGCCACATTCTTCTAAGAGCCTCAACAGTTGGTACTAGTTACAGATTTTGTCCTCGTAGAAGTATTAGACCTAAGGAACTCGTAGAGTATACTCAATACAACATAAGCATCAAATGGGTGACATATACATGTGTGTGCAAGTATTTAAGGCGCAAGACACACTCTAAGGGATATATGACTTACAACAATACCAAAATCCATGTGAACAAAAATGTGCCAATAAACGCGTGTCGTTCATCCACCTTATGAATCGAGAAACCCTTGCTCGATCCATCAGAACCACTAGGTAATACTTGTGCTGGTGGTGGAAGTGAAAGCACAGGTGTGTTACATGTCTCATTTACCTGCACATCCATATGCTTATTTAGCATTCTTATCCGATAAACTATCATAAATATGATAACAACCCATTGACAAAATAAAACATACCCCATAGTAAGCAATATTAAGACATCCTGTCAAATGACCAGTGGCTTCATCAACAGCTTCGGGTGCTCCTTCACCATCACTCCTCTACATCAAAAGAAACTCTGTTAATTTTTGAACCCAAGGTTGACCTCAAAAGTCAAAATGTATATTGTACCTGATAAAAGTCAACTGCAATATAATTTGGCCAACGGTTTCCTGCTGCTATCTGGCACGTGTTCATCATAGATATAATAGGAGCATAATTATCAATACAAGCTCCAGTGACATTAAGATTAGTTGAGAAGTAGTTTTGAAGAACCAATGACCGCGATGTTGTGTTCATTGGAGATGATTCAGACCTACTTGGACAAGAACCCGCAACTTACCCCTCATTTCCATTTGAGATCTTAATTTAGAGATTTAAAACTGCTAAAAAAGCCAAACATTTTTGCACTAACCGACCAAACTTACATTGCTTAGTCACAATGTATGACCACTCTAAAGATCCCTTCAGATGCCTCTTTTTATTTTTTTTCAGGTGAAGACTATTAACCGTTGGTTCTGTTTAACCATGTCTGTTATAGTAGGCCAGTCTCCACCATTTTTAGGCATTCGGCTCACAGGAAACATGTATTTTCTGAGTCCAGCTGCATCAAAAACCTTTGTTAAACCATTTGAGGATTTGACATAATCCTCAATGAAAATGGTGATGATTTCTGATGGATTTGCTTGCAGAAACTTTTGAATCTCGCGTAGCACATTAATAGCCAGTTGCTACAAATCCAAAACACAAATTATTAAATGATATGTATCACACATTACAAAATTGCAAAATTCTTTTGGATTTTGTTTGAACTAGCTTCTGACTTACACATGTTGTGAAATTGTAGCATTGTCCGTCAAAGGAATGGCATAACCAAATATCATTGTTGAAGTCGTACATGTCCAAAATAAGCCCTCGAACACCATTCTAGTTACAAAATAAAAAGGGATCATTGTTAAAGGAATTTTAGTTTGTTCTGTTTTCTTACCTTTTATATTACAGTTTTCACTATGATATAAAAACAAGTCAGATAAAGCAGCAAAATGTATACAACAAATGATATACAGGGGAATATTGAAGGTTTATCATTACTTTAACTTTTAAATTTGTGATCAGAGATATCAAAACCACATACTAAAACCCCACATAAGAAAATAACAACTTTGTTTATTTAGTTTCATTAAATAATCATACTTCATTTTCTGGTCGGGCCATCTCTGATTGCCAGGACCGATCCAAAAGTTTCTCATTTTAGTGAACCAATGCTCGTTTAAGTTAACAGTCAAAACTACAGCATCACAAGTACAAACTACCGCATCCACATTTATAGAATTCATGCCCACATTTTTTTATCAAACACATGGTGTGCAGGTTCCCACATACATATTTTTCATCTGGTTTTCCTCTCAAATTCGTTCTAGATGTAGTGAAAAAAAAGATTTACTCTAACTAACTCACAAACTTTGTGTAAGTGATTCAGCAAGTAAAAAATCAATTGTAACTTTCATCAACAATTCAATTTATCAAAACAAGGATATAAGATCTTACATTGTTCGTAGATGATCAACTAGTTGTTCATGATGAAAACTTGTTATTAATGGATGACGAACAATCGTTATTCGTTGATGATGAACAACCAATCGACATATCAAGAATCAATCAATAGTATCGATCGAATAAGTTGAGAATAAGGTGGAGAATGGGGAAATTAGGTGGAGAGACAGTGGTGAGGTCGATGCAAGTGTAAAAAATAAAAGAAAAGAACTATATATATAATATATAATATATAGATATCATACTATATATAATAGGTGTGTGTGTGGTGTTTGAGGTGTAAATATATATATATTATATAATATATATATATAATATATATATATATATATACTATTTAATATTTACACACACACACACACACACACATATATATATAAAATATATATATATAGCATATATATGATATATATACATATTATAAATATGCACATAACATTTAAATGTGTATAATACATTTATATGTGTATATATATATATATAAATCGTATATAATATATACATAGATATAATAAATAAATATAATATACATATAAATACATATAGTATGAATATAATATATATACAGTACATATAATAATATATACACAAAGATATATATAATAAATATACATATATACTATATACATATAATATATACATATAATAAAATAATACATATATAATATATATATATATATACATAAATACAAAATACATGTATATAGAATAAAATTATATATATTTATATATATACTGATATATATATATATATATAATATATAAAGGTATATGTATATAATAGATAATCTTTAGAGTATATATATATATATGTATATATATATATATACATGTATATATATATATATATATATATGATGTATATATATTATAATAATAATAAGTTTATATATATAATAAATATATATATAATAAGTTATATATATATATATATGTATAAACTATAAAATATATATATTATATATGTAATATATATATATATTATAATATATAATTATATACATATAATATATATATATATATATATTATAATATATATATGTAATATATATATATAGAATGTAATATATATACATATACATACATATATATACATACATATATATATATATCAATATATCTAGTATATATTCGATATAATATAACTATATATATATATATATATATATATAACATACATATATGATATATATACATATATATAATATATATATACATATATATACATATATATGTATATATATTAAAAAATACATATATATATATATATAACATATAATAATATATATAATACAAATATATAAAATATATATACATATAATACATAAATACATGTATATATATATAAAATATATATATTATTATATATATATATAAATAAATATAAAAATATATATATATATATTATAGTAAATGTAAATTAATATATATATATTTTATATATATTATAATCTAATATATATATATATATATATAAGTATATATAATATATAAAGTATATATATAATATGTATATATAATATATATAAGTTTTTAATATATAGTATATGTATATATATCATAAGTTATATATTATAATAGTATAAAAATAATATATATATGTATATATAGATATATATGTATATATATATATATATATATATATATATATAATATATACATACATATAAATATAGGTCTTTGCCAATTTTTAGAAGTGACTAAGATCCCCAAATATAACAATAACTTCAAAATAATATTTTTACAATTTCTATCAATCCGAACAAACCAAACACAACTAAAACTATGTTTTTTTAATCCTCTTTGGGTTGAACGTTTTACTTTTTATAAACAATTTTCTAAAGTTTGACTTTGACTTGACCGAAATAAAATTACTTTCAACCTTATCTTTTATCTACCGAACATGTAAAAACCCTAGTCCGAATTTTCTGTTTTTGGCTGAGGCCCGAACGGACCAAAAAATTACCGATTTCCCTTTAAATTCTGCGCAAAAATATATAAATTTTATTTTTCTGAACCCCGGTTTAGTCATAAAATTCCTACGTATCAAATCGTTAATCTTAGAGATTTAACTGAGCAAGCGAAACGCATTCTGGTCCACTTCGTGTTGTGTCGAAGCCAAAACGACTCGAAAGTGGTCGGAATGGTCGTTTAATTTTCTGCGAAGCTTTTATATATAACAAAAGTGCTGAGTTTTTCATATAAAATTTTCTAAACTTCATTCGGCCATAAAAACTTTGTTTTGAGAGTTACGGGACGATCCATCTACTGAAACATTCACAAGAACAAGCTTTATCATATTCTAAAACCCAAAATAAGATTAAAATATTTTACACCCAAAATAGCTGTCAAAGTTTTCTGCTCGAGATTACCCATTCCAAAACCCATTTAAACATCATTTTCACTTCACCAAACTTCACAACATTCCTATACTAGCCTATCTCCATCATCTAGACACTTTCAATCAAACCAAACTTCTCAAAATACCAACTAGTGCACAAACACATGGATTCAAATGCATGCAACATAGATCTACAAGATCTAGTAAAAATAACATATACACAAGATTAAAATTCTCACAATAATAAGCACAAGCAAGATCGAGATTCAAGTTCGTCTCCTTCTTCCTTTTCTTCCTTAGATGAAACCCAAAACAACCAAAACAACAAATTCTAAACCTTTTTCACAACTTAAAACCTTCACAAATGCTAGATCTAACTTTTTCCAAATTGATTTTTAATCAAAACCCATGAAACTTCATAAATCTTGATCTTCAAAAATACCCATTGCATGTTGAAATTTCTTGTTTAGATAGTGGGGATTAGTGTTTAGATGAAGAAAATAAACTTGGATCTCATTGCATGGAAGTTGATGGTGGTCTTTGGTGGTGGTGTTGTGCTCGTCGAGCAAGAGGAGAGGGGAGGGGGAAGACACCAAATTTTCTAACTTATGTATATGTGTGTGTGTTTTGTGTTTATATATATTGTTGGTTTAGGCCTTTGGCACCTTTGGTCCCTAAACTTCCAAAGTATATACAAAAACAAAATATAAGGGTGTTTGTTTGGGCTTATATAGCCAGCTATAGGCTTGGGCTTATGGCTTATGTAACACCCCTAAATTGGGTCGCAGCAGAATAAGGGTCCGGGGCGTGTTACTTCTCAGATCACTAGCACAAGATATATATTGAACGACAATTAAAAGTCATTTTAAAACTGATACATTAGATTTAAAAAAATGTTTACAAAAGCTCGAAGCTGCAACTAGTTTACTTGTTTATTATTACAAAGATTTTTCCAGCCCCTATAAATACCAAATTAATGCGACTAAATCTTTAATGCAGGACATCCAAAACATAACCACCAATGTATCCCTTTTTGCACCCCGTGCCCTAATGATCTCCTGAAAAACATTGCATTTAAAACGTCAACATAAAGTTGGTGAATTTCATAGGTTTTATGTAAAATGTATAATAAAGACCGCAAGACTTTCCCCCGTGATAATGCAACAGATGCAGACATCACAAAATGTAATTACATTTTCCTAAGCTCATGACACCGAAGCTCGACATAAATGAATACAATATATAAATATTGCCTACATTGCCCGTGACGATGTTCAACCCGTAACATCCAAAATCCGACATGATATACGTTCGTTTCTAGTGATAGCTAGTCACCCGAACGGGGAGGTCAATCCCAAATAGATCTATCTATAATCATTCGCGCTCACATTCTAGTAATTGACAGTTCATATTCATGTCATATGTGGGTATCGCCTACTTAGGCAAAACGTAATCATGATAAAATGTACACTTGCGTCCAATTTGTAAAACATGCATATGTTTCTCACCCCAAAAACTTGTAAATCAATAATTGTAAAACATGAGGCTATGAACTCACCTTGAGTGAGTAAATTGATAATAAAATATCCCAAATAAAAACGTGTCACGCTAACGCCCGAATGCAACCTAGTTAATTAAAAGGGTACGAAGCAGTATCCGATAGTACGTTGTCTAACAACTACCAAGATAATCCTATATTAGTTATACACTGTACCATCTTTCGGCATCATAATTTAAGAGGTCATGACATGACGTACGAGGAGCTAGGACACTTTAAATCGTAAAATCAACAGCTCTCAATACGCCCATCCGAAAGGCCTCATTAATGAAATTCCTAGTAAAAATAAGCACTTGATAACTAACAACATATATATTCTATATAGCTATATCACCATCTACTCGTTTAAGTGAAATCGTATTTTTAAAGTAAAAACGTTTATAATTACGCCTTTAGCAAAAATGACATAACTTTGTCGTTTTAAGTCCGTTTCTCGCGTTTCTTACGTCCACGCTTTCGTATTAAGATGAGTGATCATAATATTGCATTTTTAAGTTTTCGAGATTCTGTTTTGAATAGTGTTTTTACTATTCATCACAGCTTATAATCCTGTTTTTATACTTTAATTAACGTAAAACCTGTTTTTGTCGTATCTTATTCGTTATAGCTCCGTTTTTAGCGATTCTTTCGAACACGTTCTCGTAATTGAAAGTTTTATCATATTATTGATGTTTACAAAGTATAAGTTTCTGCCATGAATAGTAACTTTTAAAAAAACTTATTTTATAAAATATTTAGCGTCGTAAACTCATAACTAGCGTATCTTCTTCGTTATAAATCGGGTTTACAAGTTCTTTACATGCCCAAGATCCTTGGGACATGTAGTATCTTATAAAATCATAAAACATATGTGTTAAATTCGGACTT
>BQNB010055387.1:0-39132 GCA_026074375.1 Tanacetum coccineum
ACAGGTTTTTACATGAAGTGCGCCGGTTTCACACCAAAATCATTGTCCTTGTTTTACAAATCAACATTTATAAACTCACCGTACCGTTTTCTGGCAAACGGAACCCAAAAAAATCATTTTTCCTCAGGAAGTACGCCACACATACAATGTGTGCGTCGGTTTTCCTAAAAACCCATAAAGTACGCCGCACTTACACCAAGTGCGCCGCACTTTCTGCAAAAAATTTCACAAGCAGAATCTAATTTAAAAACCCAAACCCAAACAAACCCCCAAATTGCTAGTCTCAGGTATGTGATCATTTGAAATCCCATTTTATCTGATTATACGCCTTGTAATTTTGTTAATATTTAGTTTGTCATTTGAGAAAAAAAAACCAAAAAGATTTTTTATTTTTAAATTGTTTTTGCTTATTTTATTTTCTGACATGTTTCTGTTTATATAATAAAACATGTGTTTTGTTGGTTTATTAGTTTCTTTATATTTTCTTGCATTGAATTTGTGAAAAATAATAAAAAGTAAATTTTGAGAAATATTGCAGAAAGTACGCCGCACAAAAACTTTGTGCGCCGCACTTTGTTCCGGCATTTAAAAAAAATCCAGATTTGTATAAAAATAATAACCATATGCAATTTATTTATGTTTTAGGTGAATACTGGTAATGTGTTTTTATTTGTTTATGCATGTTTGCTTGCGTTTTTTTTATAAAAAAAGAGTTAAAAAAATTGTTAAAAACCATAAAATCTAAAAAATAGTTTTTTTATCTACCTTTTTAACCTGTGTGATTGTGTTTGTTTGCTTATGTGTTTGCCTGTGTTTGTGTATGTGATTCTTAACTAATAAAAAGATATTCTAAAAAAGTAAAAAAAATGTGTTTTCTGTCATAATAAAACTGCCGCACATATGTTTGTGTGCGACGTACTTTTTAAAACTTTTGCCGCGCTCATCTTATGAATATTTGAAAAATTATAAAATAATTAGGGTATAAGTACGTCGCACTTTCTTTCAAGTGCGACACACTTTTGTTCTGAAGAAAAAAATTTATAAATAAAAATTAAAGAAATATAAAAAATTAAAATATAATAGTAGTAATTTTGTAAATTATTGTTTTAAACCTTAAATAATAATATGTGTTTGGTATATGTGTTTGTCTTAAAACCAAAAAAATAAAAAATACAAAAAGATTTTATTTCCGCCAATTATTTTTTTATTATTTATATATGTGTTTTGAGTGTTTGCATATTAGTAATTATATTTTCCTTTCTATGTTATTTTTCATTTCGTAATGTTTTGTTTATGCTTGTTTTAGTAAATGTATATAAATAAAAATTTTAAAAATTAAAAAAAAAGATGTTTTGAACTTTGTGGGCGTGTTCGTTTGAAACCCTCACGAGACTATAACTCGTCCACTCAGGCCACTAAGGGGTTTAAAGGCTTGTTGCATACGCTAAATACAATCGTGGTGCCTACGAAAGTGTGCTTTAGTATTTTACGGTTTTTGTAGTTTAGTTTATTTTGCAGATTAAACAAAACAGGTGGAGCTTGGATTGGTGGTTGGCATCTTATCAGTTGGGGAGGTGATATATATTTGGACCGGTACGTTACATGTGGTAGAATACACATGCTTGGCGTTCTGGTTTGCGCCATATCTTTCAGAATTCAACAGAGCCCTTAAGAGCCCCGGAAAGTTTCGTTTCTCTTATATTTATTTTTCCCGTTTGTCCCACTTTTAAGTTATTTTCTAATTACGCATAATACTCAACTGAAGTGTGAGGGGGAAAATAAATTGGAAAATTAGACTCATTATTAAAAGTATAAAATTTTGTTTGCCCTCTGTAATCTAAAAATCTAATTTATTTTTAAATCTTTTGCCACTTAGGTTAATATATTAGAATAAAACATAGTAAAAAAATATATTAAAAATTAAATAAAGTTTTGAAATCAGAGATGTGTCCCAATTGATAAAGCAGATCGACTCGGGATCGATGACATTACTTGCGCATTTATACCAATCACCCAAAAAAATGTAAGGTTCGCCTTTAAATCTTATGAAGATGATTTTTTCCTTTAGCTTTCTCGAGTTAAGGTTTGAATGCATCTGCAAGTGTCTCGTCTGTCGTTACGGCTGTGTATTTGTAGTTTCGTCGCCTTTTCTGGAGCAGTGGTATCGGATTAAAAATTGTATGAGTGTGCCGGTGATTTCTTGATTTTAGAACTTGTGCTTGATAATCATTATGAGACCACAGTGAGATCACGTTCGCGTGATAAATGTATTTTTAAGTGATAAAGAGGCAACTTAAGATTTAACCCAAATAGCCATTCCATTTAACATATTATTCTTTTAGCTAATTACACTGATCAGCTAACCATCTAAATAAAACCCTTATGTTAGCACTCATCTTTAATGCTAGATACCCCTAGTTTAACCCGCTGAGCCATTCTATTCATCTTTCTTATCCAGAAAAAAATATACAAAAAAATATATAACCTTTAGCCTAGCCTTACCCCTTGTCAAAAGTCCCTATGGTTGGTTGCTGGTTGCTTGGTATGATTGGTTGATTTTTGCTCATAGTTTGCTCGTGCTTTGTTATGAGGGTTGTACCATTCTAACGAAGATGAAGAGTGCACGCTTTGTGTTTCGTATTTTTGTAGTGTACACTTATACTAAGTGTGGGGGAATTGTCAGTTATGAAAAAAAAATCAAAAAAGAGAGAAAGAAAGTAAGAGCTGGATTGTTGTTGGCATTTGTGACGTATTGATTCATTATGATATGTGCCGGATATATTGATGAGAGGTTGGGTTGTTTGATGCCTCACATGTTTATGGATTGCCGTAACTAGCAACATGGGTTTCTTGGACTTGTCGACATTAAACCATTTCCATTATATATTTCTCATGCCTTATCCATACCCTTATTAACCCTTATCCTAACGTTACAACCCAAATAAAAGTCCTCTTTTGATAATATACCTGGTGCTTACGCCATGTCGGTGTAGTTTTGTTTCTTGTACAAGCCTATGATAATTTAATGAATCATGTCTGAGCAATTGAGTGTGATTTCCTTTTACCCTATATTACATCACATACGAGTGTTTGAGTGATTATACTTTTCCTTATTCGTGAGGTGCTTAGTCATGTTATTACAGCTTGCAGATCATTGGATATTGTCAAACATCTCTGTTTTCACATATTAAAAGTCCAAAAATAATTTTCATAATTCTATTTTTGTTTTGTAAAGATTATTATTTTTCTTATTTTGCTTGAGGGCAAGCAAACCCTTAAGTGTGGGGGGTGCTTGCGCCTTTTGCACTTATTTGTTACAAAAACCAAAAATATTTTCGAAAATTTCACACTCAATAAAAAATTTTAAATTAAAAAAAATATCAAAATTTAAATATATATATATATATATATATAAAATAAAAATTTCCTTGTCTTGTCACCTAGGACCTTGTTTATAAAATTTCTTTTCTTAGATTTGCTTGAGGGCAAGCAAAGTTTTAAGTGTGGGGGATTTGATAACGCTCAAATTATACATGTTTCTATACGCGTTATCAATGCTTATATATATATATAAATTGGTTAAATATAAGAACTTTTGGTATAGAATAGAGTATATTTGCTATTGTAGGTTCTTGGAACATGTCGTGGAAGAAAACGGAAGAAAACACTAAGATTTGAAGCTTAAATGAAGAAATAACTCAAGGCTGGAACTCCCGTCCTCCCTCGCTGCTTGTGAGTTTCCCGACACCTGTTCACTGTTTTGGCCATAACTCGGTCATACGAACTCCGTTTTAGTTGATTCAAGCGGCCACGGAAAGAGAATTCAATTATCTACAACTTTGGAAAAGGCCATCTGCTGAAACGACCCAAAGTGCAGCGCACTTTGAAATAAGTGCGGCGCACTTTTCCATCAGAACTAAAATTTAAGAGAATTAAATGCAATTCAATGCTAAGTGCATTAACTAACAAAGTGCTATGCACTTTCATGCAAGTGGGGCACACTTTGACCCCGAAAAAGCCTATATAAAGCCTTTTTTACCTCTCATATCACACACATCTCACACACAAACTTCTATTTTACACACACACATAATCTCTATAGCCTTTAGAGAGGAGGAATGAGTGGTGAGGGTCTTTAGACCCAATGATCCAAACACCCCTCTAAAATGCCATGCCACCACCACTCTCAATCATAAAAACCACCACTAAAACACATATTTCTAGAAGTTCTACACCATATTTAGATCATATCATCCATTTCTATAACCTTTAAAAACTTATCCACTTTGATTCTGGGAGGGATTCACACCAACTTCTCTTAAGATATCTACTTAAACCATGTTACCAAACACTCCATCTTTGGTTTTTTTTGAATATATTATGGATTTCCTGAAGTTCCTCGTATATTATAGGTATATCTCCAGTAGCATTTGGTTGTTGGTTGATCATGGAACTACTAGTTTTGGGTTGATGGTTGTTGTAGTCAAAATATTGGTATTGTTACTTTGCTTCTTATATGTGAAACATGAATAATATTTGGATGATTTTGCTATGATTTATGAATATACATGTTTATGAATTCGATGTTATTTTACTTGGATCATTGTTTATCTTTTGATATATCTTGCAATTGAAATAGGCTGAAAGGATTAATTGCCTTGATATATTTTGAATCATGTTGGCCATATGAATCAATATCATGCTTGTGAGAATTGTGTGGTAAATTGATAAATAAACAAGAGAAATATGTTTAGACCTCTTCCTTATGTTGACAGACCGGGTTGGGAGGAACTTCATATATATGCATATTTGATATAAACCACTCTTAATCCACTAGTGATGATGTTATACGATATATAGGCCGAAAGGATTCTATGTTATCATTGGTAGATATGCTTGTGATTATGATTACCCATCATATATGACTTGTATGCTTTGTTTATATAAAGTCTTGCCTTATCTATATCTATTATGTTATGTGGATCATGTCTTGTTTCTTGCTTACTTTATACACACGTTTTGGCTATTTGATCTGTGACAATCAATTAGTTTTGTTACTTGATAAACAATTTATGAATTGCTACAAATCCCGTGGAACGACTTAGACTTACCCAATACTATATTACACTCGAATAGGGTATACTTGCCCGAATGTTGTGTTTTTAGTCAAAATCGGTATTTCTAGTTATTATAAATTTAAAGCTTATAGAAAACACACATCAGTGGCTTTGTCACTTTGTCGAATACGGTTGTAACAACCACGGTTCCTCATTATTCAGTATAAATACTGCTTGTGATCAGGTAGAATTCCAAAGAATCTCCTTGATAGGGTTTCGCAGCTGCACTAACCGTTCTCATTATCGGAGCGTCTCAAAGCAGACAACACGGTAAGAGTGAACCCGTAAGTTACTATCTTCCCGATTAAGCCGTCAATTCGTGTTCAGCTTTCCTATATCTAGATACCTTTGTGAGGCTTCCCATAGACATAAGATTGAAAATTAATTTTAGAAAATCAGTCGGTGTGTCAAAATGCAAACGGTTTTTATGACACACCAACAATTTTATATTTTTTAAAATTCATTCGTCAATTCATAAGCTGGACCAAATCGATATCCAATATCACAAGTTCGATCCGTATAGGATCTCACAAGTCACCTACCAAGAGCTTGTTTAATGTTGGCTCAAGATTTCCATCTTCACTCTGAATACTTAAGTATCACTCGGATGTTCTGGCAAAATCACAAGGATGATGTGTAGGACTCTTTATATATATTTCTTGTTTTTCATATTGTGTGAATTAGAAAGCATAATTTTGACAAGTGTCCTAATAAGATTTATGGATGATCTATTTTGGCTCTAGACTCAATAGTGCGCTTTGGTTTTAGTGATCAGAGGCTAAAGCAGACTGCCACATTTTCAATACCAACTAACTCGGAGTGAGAAAGTTGATAGAAATGCGTGTAATCTCTGTGAAAAATGAAAAAAAAATCTTTTGAGGTGGCTAGGGAGGGTTGTGCATTGCATCACTGGGTCCATGATGTCAGTCTTCAATGTCAGCAATCATCTTTGTGATTCCAGACAACAAATGTATTGACCCGGTTTCTGCCTAATTGTAAGGAGGGCTTCTTTCTTTTCACCCTTTATCTTAACTTTTCTTTTTAATTCTTTAACCCCTTCAGCGCTTACCGAGACTTCATAACTAGTACCTTATTGGGTTTGTTCCAGTACTAGATCCATCTCAGTCGGCACTTTTCCCTTAATCTCACTTTACTCCTTTTTTATACCCAAGGACTTCTACACTATCTAGTGGAATATCCCTGGGTAGATCCCTCTGGTTCTGGTTGGATCATGGGAATGGATACCTAAACTTAACCACCTTATAACTCCAATACAATAATTTAAATGGTCGGTCTTTGGTACTTCTACATTTCAGCCATCACTTAACCATTTGTCCCCCTTTCATATGTGCATCGATTAATCGAAAGAGTTTAGCACATATATGGGATAACGTACACTTGAGATCATAAAAATCACATTATTAGCCATATATTTTAATCATATTTTCTCCCCTTATCAAAAATGTTAAATCTTTTAATATTTTGGATATTAATTGATTGAAAATATATATGCATTCGGGGAGAAAAAATTATCCAATTATTAACAAGCCAATTATTGGAACATTTTAATGCTCCCCCTCAAATTATGAGGGAATTATATGGTGTTTGAGTATGTTAATTTGAAAATTTTTGAATTTACTAAGAAATTCTTGAAAATTCATACTCAAACACTATATATGCCTAATTGTTAAGTCTACACTACATATATACATATTCACAAGTTTATATAATACGAAATGACTTTATAATGACGAACACAATATGACAAAGTCATATTGTTTGTTGAAGTAGCCAGAGGTTAGTTCCGTAGTGTCTCCCACCAACAAACTTTTCTAAGCTCCCCATTATCCTTCTCTCCTTCTGCAGCTTGTTAATCGCCTTGATCATGATATGAGCTCTTTTCTTTTCCAATGTACTCCATATTCTCTTTAGCAGGTACTCCATGTTGATATTATTTGTAATGTCTTCAAGCGAAGTTAGAAGCCTTGTTAATGTGTCATCACTGAACTTGTAAAGTTCATCTGAGCGCATCAACCTGTTTCTCTCTTGGTTGTCGACATAAATAAATCCTTGAGGGTCTTGATATGGAGTGAATGGGTCCTTTTTTCTAAGGTCGGGTCTGGTAGTTTCAGCCTTGGTGACATTGATCTTCTTTTGGTAAATTTCAACTCCGAGTTGAAGATCTTCGACTCGCTTCTGAATAACCAAGCATCTGGTGAACATTCTCAATGCTATTGTGAAGTCAGAAACATCATCGCCTGAGAGATTTGTGAGTCGGTTCTGAACAACAAGGAGAAGCATGTCCTCGATGTTATTGATACGAAGACGTGGAAAGTCGCCTTCCTTGAATCTGTAAAGATCGTTATCGGCTCTTCTTACTACAATCTCTTTCAGATACCCATACCCATACCCATGTTTCCTCATTACCTCGACTTGAGTTACTGCCAGAATACGTTTCATAGAATATACATCATGTCTTGATTCCAGACCCCGTGCATATCCATAGAAGGTCTTACATTGTTCTCTCCAATGTGAGATTCCCCATAATGCATGTTTATCATAGGCAACTTTAACAGGAACCCATATATTTGGAACCATGTCTTCAATGCCTGGAAGATCATATTGAGCAGCCTTTATCTTTGTAATAGAAGTGATGTAGGTCATTGTCAAAACTCCTCCTTGCAGATACTTGAGATCATTGTTAAAGAAGTAGTCAACTAGTAATTTTTGACGATTTCCACTCATAACTAAAGGAAAGGGTTTGGTAAGATCAAATGGATAGTCACCGCCTTCTGGATTTTCCCAATCAAGTTTCTCCGATAAAGCATTGTAACATTCTTCAAAGTCATATTCCAACTCAGCATAATTGGTATGTGTGCCTTTGAGAAGTCTGAATGCTGGTCCTAACAGGGGTTCTTGAGTAGGATTGGTGATTTTCAGGCCATTCATGATGTATGCAGAGAAATCAATAGGAGTGCTCATCAATTCATCAAATGTCTTTGACGGTTTATCAGCAGAAGATGCAAGAGTCATTGACCAGCTTTGAGTAGGTCCTTGTAGTGGAGTCTTTCTGTCATTCTAATCAGGATCAGTGGGTTCTTGTGGTTGTGTAGGTTTGGTGAACCAGTCATGTTTAGATACAGTCTCATTCATGGGTTCATCATCATCATTACCCAGATTCCCTTCTTGATCTTGTGGCATATCTGAATCTGCAACCTTAAATTCTGGTTCCTCTGATTGAACAGACTTTCCAAAAGATTTTAGTTAAGACTTGGTGCCTTTGGATGAGCCAGACTGTGATTCTTTAGCTTTAGGACCTTTTGTTGGTTCTGCATCCTTGCTAGTCTTCCTCTTCTTCAACCCTCGGTCTGATCCAGCGGAAGGATCTTCATCTTTATCTTTGTCTTTTCGGCTTCTCTTCAACGAATACACTTTATCATAAGTGGAGAAGAGAGTCTTGTCGAGATCATAAGATTTTATCAATCCTTCATAGCATTCTCTGTGTTCAGGAGCTGCCAGATATGATTCACTTTTATCCATTTTGTCGATAAGAATCTTCTTCAACTCAAATTCTATAAGCGTTGCAGCAGCCTCATATGAAGATTGTGGTTGAGAAGACTCCTTGGCTAGAATCGCCTGCTCAAGTGACTCAGTAACCATGCGTTGGATTTCTGGTGGAGCAAAGTTAGACACTTCCTTTGGCAGCATCTGAGGAAGTTGAATCTTGACTTGCTCAGTGATCCTTGTAGTGATTGACGTCGAAAGGTAGTTCATGAATTCATCTCTGGTAGCTCCTAGCCTTGCATCTAGATGATCATCAACTAAAGCTGTCACTTGAGTGTGGAGAGGATCCTTTTTAAGATCAGCAACTTCTTTTTCCAATGATGTGACTCTGTTGTTGAATTGGAAGACGGATGCCAAATTAGGAAGTGCAGATTGAGGATTTGTAGCTTCAGTTGTTGGTGGTGGTGTGGATGTTGATTGTTGTGGTGGAGGAGTGAAGGATGGTAATGATTGTGGGATGACGGTGGTGAATATTGGTGAAGATTCAATGATAACTAAAACAAGTATCATGAGAAGTGTAGGTGTGTGCTGTCTTGGTACTTCATGATGGACGTAAACATCCATTGGAGAAATAATTGCTGCATTAGTATGAGGAATATCTGAAAAATTCAAGAATTTAGATGCCAAGTCGGATAAGTGAGAAGAGCTAGTAACTGGGACTTTAGCCTTCTGTGGAACAGTAGAAAGAGTCACATGAGCATCTTCTATGACTTGAGAGATCTCTGGATTTTCATTCCCTTGTTGACTGATAGTTATTTCAGCATCGGTACCCTCCTCTTGAATAAACCCTTTATCAGTATCAACTGGTTCATTCAGCCTTATATCCACATCATCGTATAGCTATCTGGTAGTATAATCCATCTCTTCATCTTACCGTCTGCTTTATCAGTAATCTTTTCTTCATCATCATCAGAATCGTTAGACGGGGTTTTAACAAACCCGTCCTTTACTTATTCTTCATCATCTCTTATATCTTCTTCATTTTCTTCTTGATCAGATTCAAAACCCGATTCATTTTCATCAGTTTCATGCTCAGAATCCGACTCATTTTCATTGTCTGAGAGGGTTTTGTCATCATCACTGTCATTCTCTTGATCACTGCCATCACTTTCTGAGTTATGATCATTATTGCTGTCATCTTCATCATTTCCCCAAGATTCAGCTTCACTTTCAGATGATTCTTCCTCAGTTACATCGGGAACCCCTGGTTTAACACCAGTTCCTTGATTTGTAACAGAAGGTTTGATCTTTGCAGCACTTGGAGCCGTTTTGGTAACAATACTAGAACCACTTGGGTAGGTCTTGTGAAAATCCCTTAAGCTCTTCTTCCTGACTTCTTCATACTGAGCTTCTTTAGTTAATTCCACTTTAGAGATCAGATCAATTCCTTTGCCTCTAGCAACATCCACCTTTTTCTTCTTCTTAGACAATGGCATCTCAAGAGTTTATCTAATAACAACACCTTTTGTTGGAGCCTTAGTAGACGTCTTTGCAGGTCTCTTTACTCTCTTTGACTTCCCCGTAGGTTCTTTAGGTGAAACTAAGACAATAGAGAGTTGAGGAGAAGTTGGCTTCTTGAACTTTCGAGCCTTCTTAGGAGGTGTAGCTCCTGTAGCAAAACCAAGGTAAGTCTTGTAAGCTTTGGTTTCCTTTATCTCAAGACTGGTCAATGATTCAGAAAGTATAGCACCATAGATTTAAGTTGCTTCTTTTGCAGAGACAAATCTTAGAGTGTTTATCAGATAGTCATCTCTGGAGGTGTGCATCCCGATCTTGTTTCTCCAGGACACTGTCTTATCTTGAGTAAGGAAGTAGTGAATGATAACTTTGGTGAATCGAGGGTAGTAAATCTTCTCTTGCTTTTTGTAGGCTCTGTTGTCAATTTGGTAAATGAAATCTTCCCAAAGTAGTTCAACATAGTCCACATTCTTCTGATGGTACATACCCCAAAGGATTTATGCTCTAGAGAGACGAAGCTTGTCAAGACCAGTTGTCTTTCCAGATAAACTTCTGTTAATGAGAGCAGCAAAAGTTCTCCAAGGTTGATGCATCTGATCAACAACAACATCATTGAGTGAATTGATTTCCCTAGTGTGACCAAGTTCTCTTAAGAAAGACACAATTTCTTCATCAGTAGGGAGTGCATCAAAGTCTTGACCATGTACTCTAGGGCAGATCTTAAAGATATCTCTGAAGATTTCCAGATTGAGTTTGAATCTCTTCCTTTTGTCCATTTTGAATCTGTAGAAAGTGTCATGCTTGTAAACAGAATCCCAGAATTGATGCATGTAGACTTCTGGAACATCTGCAGTGATGAGAAATGCAGAGTAGCATGGAGTAAGAGCAAGAGCATCCAGAACGACTTAAAATGTAGGTTCTCTCTATATCTTTCCAGGATTGAGTCTTCCGTTGCATTTCCCAATCTCAAGTCTTTTCTCCTTAGGAACAAGTTCCAGATCTAGTTTGATTTGTTGAGCAGTAATGGAAGACATGATTCTGCTAAGATTTGTCACATACGATTCATATACAAGCAAATATATATAACACTGAAAGACAATCTAGATCCTGACGAATGAATATAGTTGCAAGACTGATTCATACTAGGAATTATTCACACAGAAACTAGGCAACATATTAACATATAGGAGAAGCACATAATCACACAACACACAAACTATAGGCAATTTATAAAAAAAACCAAGGTAGTTAGTAAAGATTTCTAAGGAGAAACTAGACCTAAATAAATCACTAAGTGATAAGTTAAGGCTTAATTAAACTTAGATTAGACTACGAGACTTGATTACCAAGATTACGAGATTAATTCATTTAGAAAAAATCATGTATAGTTCGCTGATATGTGTGAAAACATATATCCGTTTTATATCAAAATAGGCCCTAAAAAGACAAAATTGTGCTTAAAATACTTGTATATTGCTTGTTTTGTCTTTATGATTGTGTAGGTACGGATATTGCAAAAATCTCAAGAAAACAGTCAAAACCGGACAAACACGGACACGGGAACGGAATTGAGTGTGCAAAAGCCGGGAGAATGCTATCAAAGGTCAACAAAAGTCAAATCATGGTCAACAGTGGTCAACCACAAAAAGACAAAACCCAAAAATTCCAAATTAGTCCCTCAAAGAAAACCAAATTGTAAAAATTGTCCCAAAACCCTAACGGTGTTAACTCTTTTTATTATAAGAGTTAACACCCGTTATCCTTTTTATAAAACCAAGCCTGAAGCCCAAAACCTTGTTAAACATGTTTAAAATCAAGCAAACACTCACACACAATTAGTTTATCATTCTTGAACACAAACCCATGAACTTTTACACGTTTTTGACCCATTCCTAAATTTTCAAAGACAAGAATAATTCATTACACAAGCATATGTTAACCCCATTAAAACCTGTTATAGGTACATGTTCTAGACCCCTTTAGGACCAAAACCCTTCAATCAATTTAATGTTTCAAGTACTTTTCAAGGTGATGAAAGTAGGTCGATTTTAGGGTTTTTTCAAGGCAAATTCCCACGTTTAGGTCAAGATATATAGGTGTTTAAGCATGTTTTAACACTGATTACCACTCTTAATTTAAACGTAAGGTTGTACGAGTCTTGAAGTCTTTGAAAAATCAACAATGGAGGAAAAAAGTGAGTGGGTTCGTTCGGGTGTTTAAGAAAACCGGGAAAGGGGGTCGTTTTTGTTTTAAACTTTTCGGTTTGGCAAAAATGCCCCTAAGTGTTTACTAGGAGCATTCACCTTCTAATAAAACTTTCATAAGGTAAATAAGTAGTTTCTCAATGGCAAAACTAATCCTAAGGGTTTATTTATCATGAATGAGTTCTCACATATTGCAATAATACCTTAAAGTAACGAACTAAACACATAACATATAAAGCCGATTGAGTTAAAATTAATTTAACTCCCCTTTAAATATTTATCTGATATGTTTAAAATCTTTTCCGATTATCACATGATTAATTATGAAGAAGATATTTGACATTTTCTCCCCTTCAAACAATGACTCGTTTTCTATTTAAAGAGTGTAGTCGTTGTTTGAGTGGTCAAATGTCTTTGAAAATGATTTTGTCTGATGAATTTCTAATTTGAAAACATTTTAATGCTGAAAATCAACACCAAGAAAAAAGATTTTCAACTTATTTTCTCACATAAGGCACTGACACGTTACAACTCAATGGAATTAGGAAGACGGGTTGTGATTGAAAGTAATCACAAGCCTTTGCAGGTCATATAAGTAGGACCAATGCACGAGAAATAAATTCCCGTTGAGAGTTCAAGTCTTTCTTTTTGAAATACTTGACTTTAGATGTTGATGGGTTGCTAATCTGAAATAATTGAAGCCATTTTTTGACATGTTTTAAAAGCTTTTGAACTTTGGTCGAACTTTATTTACAGCTCGTTTAATTATTAAATTAACATTTCTACGGCCGTAAATGTTATCGATTTTCATAAAGACATGCCAGAGATTACATATTTTTATATTTTTTCTAATTTTTAATTTTTTTCTTTTCTTTTTGAAAACTTTATTTAATAAGAAAATTATTTTTGGGTTTTTATTTTTTCTTATGTACATATGATACAAGATATGAGTTACCACCATCACTCGTCTGTTTCTCTGCCTGTCGTTTTAACATTTTCGATGGGAAGCTATCATACCAACTTTTCGACAAAGAAGTGAATCTATCTCATGCAAAGTGGTTTGGGAATTATACTTTTTTTGACTTAGTACATTAGTTATATAATTAGTACGCTAGTAATGTTAGTCTGACAGTACAATAATGTTAAGCTATCTGCTAGATAGTTTAAGTCCGTTAGTTATAAAATTAGTTAGTTACCGTTTAAGAGATATGCATGAGATATTATAGGAAAGATATGCATTATCTTTACGCGTTTTTGTAAGCTTAAGATTAGGTTTTCCTGGTGTATAAAAGGAACCCTTACGGCATAGTTAGAGATATCAGTTCATTGTCAATCTCATAGTTAGCAATTAATACAAAAACTTAGTTATCAATATTCATTGTTCTTTTTTGCTTTTAAGTTAGATTTGCAATAATCCATACTTATGTGTCTTAAATCATGTTTCTCCATGTAGTTTGTGTGAATCTATTTCATATTAGCTACAACCCTTAAAACAAGGTAGTAAGATCTTATCATAAGGGATTCCACAAGTGGTATCTGAGCTTGTTAAGTTGAATAATCTGAGTAGAAGAACAAAAACCGTTATTAAACTCTATCTTACAAAGCTATTCAATGGTGGATCAGAAGATGATATCACCACACCACCACCATCACAAACACCAACACATCAAATCATTCCACTGTTTCAACATCAAATTTCCTATTCTCAAGAAAGGGAGAATATGGACATATGGGCATGAAAATGGAAAATTATTTGGCCCATACAAACTATTCTATCTGGGAAGTTATTCAAAGAGGACAATGGTCCACGTGAGTGTCTCAATGATACAAAAGTTTAATAAAGTTCTGCATTCCTTAAGACTGCCGAAGAAATTTTAGCAAAGAGAAAGAGAAAGAAAAAAGCAAGGAACCACTTTGACTTATGGCTTTTCCAGAGACCATCTTGCTAAATTTCATAAAAATGTGTGATGCTAAAGAGATGTAGGGATGCTATCAAGTTCTAGATTTGGTGGAATATGATGAAATCAAAGAGGTTGCAGAAGTATATTTAATGCAACAGTTGAAGGCTTCTCTATTATATCAAACTCAGAAGGGCTACATAAAGGCTATGGCAGGTTTCAGAGTCTTCTGAGTCAACTAGAGATTCATGGTGCAAGCTTCTCAACTAAAGATGCAAATCAGAAATTCCTTAGGTCTTTACCTTCTGCCTAGTCTCAAGTTTCCTTAATCATGAGGACCAAGCCAGGAGTGGACAGTCTCAGTTTTGATGATCTATATAATAATCTTAGAGTCTTTGAGTCTGATGTTAAAGGCTCTACTACATCATCCTCTAACACACAGAATGTGGCATTTGTTTCAGAGAACACTAGCAATACTAATGATGTTAGTACCACTTATGGTATTTCTAACTCTTATAGTCATAACTCACAATATGAACATACTTCATCATACTCCTTACTTGCAAATCAATCCAGTTGTCCACAATTGGGTCATGAGGATTTGGAACAGCTTAATGAGTTTAATTTAGAAGAAATGGACTTGAAATGGAAGGTAGCTATGATTTCCATGAGAATGAAGAAGTTCTACAAAAAGACAGATAGAAAGCAACAATTTAATGCCAAGGAACCGGTTGGTTTTGACAAAACCAAAGTCGAGTGCTATAGTTGTCATAAGACAGGGCATTTTGCTAAAGAATGCAAATCCAAAGGGAATCAAGATAGTAGGAGGAGAGATACTTAGAACACTGGAAATAAGGATAAAGAAAATGGGAGAAGATCTGGTAAACAGGAGGACTGGTATGTGCTTAATTACACATACCATTTTCTATTAAAAACAGACTTAAAAGACTAAAAACGTACCAAAATACATCGTATTTGTATGTTTTGCATTTGAATTGTGCAGGAACGGATATGCAAAAAGAAAGCCAAACCAAGCATGGGATGGAAAAGTCCAAGTCAAGTCAAAGTCTAAAGTCATCCACATGAAGAAAATACAACTTGAGGAATACAACTTGAGGGACTAAAACTGCCAAACCTCAAGTTATATTGCAAGAAATAAAAGGGAAGGGTCAAAGTTGCAAACCGGGCAGAGATTACATTCAAGTTATATAACTTGAGGGGACAAAACTGCATACTTACCCATAAAGCCATCTTTCCCGCCCCATCAAAAACCCAGGTACAACTTGGATGTCTTCCCATACCACCCGCCTGCAAATTCACTCAACCACCCTACTATTTCCCCCCAGCTGTATAAAGGCCATGTTGGCAATCCCTCACCATTCCCAAAGTATTTTCGATGGCTGAGATTGATTCCATAGAAGCTCAAAAGAAATTGAAGGCTGGGATTTGCTTTAGAATTACCTCACACAACAAGCACACTTGGTTTTTGCTCTCACAAAAGAAGCACAAGCTGCAAGTCCAAGAGATGAAGACTTCGGCTATAAATAGAGCTCTTTTGTAAACCTTTCCGGAGTTAGTTTTTAGTTTTTAAATCTTAAACATAACTTAGCATTTTATCAGTCACTTACAGCTTTTACTTTCAAGCTTTGTAACACTTTCAAGTTTTAATGCAAATTTGAGATTTTTAAGTCAATTTACAATTCCATGTGTTAAGTTTCTTGATTATATTGTTTTGTGTTCAAAAAGCTTTCAATACAGTTTGTTTATAAGCTGCTTAAATTAAGTAAACTTAAAAAGTTAAGTAGTCAAGAGAAAATCACACAAATCACTCTCAAATATACCTCAGCTTACTTTATGGATGATAAGCCAGTTCTGGATGGGCTTATGGACACTACTAGCTTGTTTTATGCAAGCTAGAGCTTGTAGATTCATTGTTTGACCCTGTTTTGAGCAAGGGTGTTGTAAGTTTTTCTTTTTCTTGTTTTTCTTATTGACTGTAGAACTGTTTATTAGTGCTTATTTGTTACTTATGTTTACTTATTTGTGCTTTATCAGTATGTTTAGTGCTTATTTTGCTTAGTTGTTAGTTTAAAATTAGTTTGAATCACTTTCTTACTTAGTACTGTTAGTTCATTTGATAAAACTGTTAATATTGAGTTAACACTGCTAGGCCATTTCAGCTTATTTAAGTGCTTATTCTTGATTGAAATTTGCTTAGAAGTGTTTTAATTTGTTATTTGATAATCTGTTTTTAATTAATATAAAAAGAAAAATGATTCTTGAAAACTTTCAGGGGTATTTTCAACTAGCAGTACTAACCTGTAGTTAGTACTGTTAGTACATTTCTGCTTATTAGCTTATTGTTTCTACTTATTTAAGATTGGTTTAGCTTTTTAGAGTAGATTAAGCCTATTTTAGTTTACTGTCTTCAGTAGAACTTATTTGCCTTTTCAAAATAATTTTAAGAGTTTATCAGTTTTAGTTTTCTAGCTTATTTATCATTATAGTCTATTCTGGTTGCTTATTCTTATGCTGAGTGCTTATTAGGGGTTAGATAAATATCTGTTTTAGCTTATTTGCTTATTTCTTGTTCCATTGTGTTTTATTTAAGCTAGCAGTATTAACTTAAGGCTAGCAGTACTAACTTAAGGCTAGCAGTACTAACTCCAGGTTAGTACTGTTAGTTAATACTGCTAGTGCTGTTGAGTTTTTCTTGCTCCATTTAGCTTAACTGCTTTTTTGAATTTGCTTATTTAGAGTTAGTCTAGCTTATTTGTTTTGTTTTATGCTTATTCCAGCTTATTTGTGTCTTAGTTTAAAAAGGTTTTAAGTGTTTTTGCCCTTTCTAGCTTTTATACTTGTTTCTGCTTATCTTTCTTGCCATCTTTGAGTGCTTTTGCCTATTAGGCTTAGTGTCCAGTCATAATCACATCCTTGTCATATTCAAACATCAATCATCATCCGTCTTTCGATTTTCCATCTCTAGCCTCGTTGGGACATAACGACCCGGGAACACTCTATACTGCTTCTGGTTTCATTGGTCTCGCGTGATTTCGTCCCTTGTTGTGTTTTTATATCTATTGATACCAAAAGAGGGGTGAGAACGAGCGAGTCAAGGACTCTAAAGCTTTGGTGACTTTTGATGGAGAAGGTGTTGATTGGACCAGTCACTCAGAAGATGAACAAGAGAACTATGCTTTGATGGCTTGCAGCAGTTTAAGCTCAGACACAGAGGTAACTTCTTGTTCCAAAGAATGTAAAGTGTCTTATGCTAAACTTAAAAAACTGTATGATGAACAGAGGGAACAACTTAGAGATGCCAATATAGAAATACAAGCATATACTCAAGCTTTAAAGAAAGTTGAAGCACAATTAGTTGCTCATCAACAAAGTCAACTTTGGTATGAGGAAAAGATAAGGTTTATGAAAATTGACTTAGATGATAAAACTGATGTCCTTACATACCATACAAAACTGTTGGCAGAAGCCGAAAAAGAAAAAGAAGATTCAAAAGCTAAAGTAGAAAAGTGGCACAACTCTTCTAAAAATCTTAATATTTTTGCTAAATAGTCAGATGAGTACTAAGGATAAGGCTGGGCTTGGGTATGGTGATCAAATGAATAAAAGTGTTTTAAGTTATGAAAATGAAGTTTTCCAAAGTGTGTTTGTCCGTAGGACAAGTGATATAGAAGATAGTCATGTGAATGATAGATATGCAGAGGGGATGCATGCAGTTCCCCCTCCAATGACAGGGATCTACATCCCTTCTGGACCTGATAAAGAAATAGATGACTCACAATTTACATATGGTCCAAAGCAATCTAAACCTAGTGAATCTGATGCTAGAAGCAGTGACTTTAATTCTTGTGAATCCAGTTATAGTAAAGAAACACATGAATCTATGTCTGAACCAGTTGTCAATGAACCCAAAGTAGTAAGTGAACCTAAAGTTTGGTCTGATGCTCCTATCATTGAGGAGTATGAATCAGATAGTGAAGATGAACATGTGTCTCTACCCACAAAAGAATAGGAAATACCTAGTTTTGCTTTTATTAATACTGATAAGCATGTGAAAACTCCTAGGCAAACTGTTATAGAACAAAATACATGTAGTCAGAATCCTAAACCTGACAAAAAGGATTGTAGTGGTTTAATGTCTAAAAAACTGGGTTTGGGATTTGGGTATACCAAAAAGGCATGTTTTGTATGCGGAAGTTTTAGCCATCTTATTAGAGATTATGATTTTCATGAGAAAAGGATGGCTAAACAAGCTCAATTAAACAATAGGATGAGTAAGGGGTCTAGTCAAAAGGAGATTAGGCTAGTATGGAACAATGTGCAAAGAATGAATCATCAAAACCAATTTGTTCCAAAAGCAGTACTAACTAGATCTGGAAAGATTCTAGTTAATACTATTAGAACTAGCGGTACTAACACAGTTAATACTTCTAGGCATAATTTTAACAAACAGGCAGTACCAATTAATGCTGCTAGGAAAGTTAATACTGTTAAGCCTATTGTGAATAATGCTAGACCAAAAGCTGGCTTTCATAAATCTGTTTCACCTTTTAGAAAGTCATTTAATAGAACAACAACACTTAGAACAAATTTTTCAAAACAAAAGGTTAATACTGCTGAGGTAAATGCAGTTAGTGCTGTTAAGGGAAAAAGGGAAACTGCTGTTAAGTCCTCAGCAGGTTGTAATTAGAGACCCAAAAGACATTACTGGAACCAAGTCTCCAAATACAATGGTGGATCAAGTCTTAGAAATTGTTTCACTTTCAAAGATCCACTAGGCAGACTCAAGCCCAAAAAGGCTTGGGTCCCTAAGAGAATCTAATCTCTTTTATTTAATGTGCAGGATTATCCACAAAGAGCTTTACAGAACAAAGGGATTGTTGATAGTGGATGTTCCAGGCACATGACTGGAAACAAGGCCTACCTTGCTGAATATCAAGACTTTAATGGTGGCCCTGTTGCTTTTGGAGGAAGTAAAGGTTACATAACTGGTAAAGGTTTCAGTTCTTGGTTGTTACTATTGGGATGATCAATCCATAAGCTGCATTAGTTAAGGGGAGGCAAATGGCTGTGTTGTACAGTTTGTATGTTATGCACAAAGAAGGATTCTGGTAATGGTGATGATTTACATGGAGTTATTTGGGATATAAAGAGTCATTACAGAGAGATATAGACGGTACTAAAGCACTCTTATTGCCGAACTTGTTGAAGTCTTGTTTAACAAAAGTTAGTACCGACAGTGCAATTTTTGTACCGATAGGCAAAGTTAGTACCGCTAAAGAGCCGTTGGAGAAAATACCGCCAAGGGTCTAAAGTGTAACTTGTAACGATTTCTTCGCTCTTAGGTTTATTTAACCTATATAAACCCATCTAAATTGCAAAATTCACTCACGTAATCTCTCTCAATTACTCTCCTTCTTCAAACCCTAATCTCTCACTCACCGACGATCACAAATTCTACAACCATGGCTGTTCTTGAATCATGCCCTAAACATAATATGGTTGCTTATCTAGAGAAGACTGATGGAAATGCAGAGTTTCATGAGATTATTGACTTTCTTACACGAAGCTCTATTCACTATGCTCTCACTGTAAGTCCTGTAATCTCTACTACGTTTGTTGAACAGTTTTGGACATCTGCTAAGTCCCAAACAATCAATAATGTTAGATATATTAATGCCAAAGTAGCTGGCAAGCCTGTAACTATCTCCGAAGCATCCATACGAAGTGATCTTCATTTTGATGATGTTGATGGGATAGATTCTTTGAATAATCAGGCCATATTTGATGCTATTCAGCTCATGGGGTATGAGGGGGATTTAACTGTCCTAACATTTAACAAAGCACTGTTTTTACCTCAATGGAAATTTCTATTTCATACCCTAAATCACTGCCTAAGTTCAAAAAGTACTTCTTGGGATCAGATTCCCACTAATATTGCCACTGCAGTGATTTGCTTGACCTCTAATCAAAAGTTTAATTTTTCTAAGTTAATTTTTGATGGTATGCTAAGACACTTGGATGCAACGAAAAAGTTTGTCATGTATCCAAGATTTATCTCAATCTTTTTGTCTAACCAGTTAAAGAATGTGCCTGTCCGATTAGAACACTTTCCCATCCATTCTTTGTCTAATAAAGTTTTCTCTTTTATGGTCAAAAAGGAAAAACATTTTTCAGGGAAAGTCACGCCTCTATTTTCTAACATGTTGGTTCAACCAACAGAGGATGATGGTGAAGGGTCAGAAAGACCACCTGAACCATAACCTACACCCTCTCCTCCTCACCCAAGTGAAGCCCATGTTGAGCCTTAGTCTAACCTATCACCTGGACCTTCACCCACTATACCTATTCCTGATCCCATTCCTGAGGGTTCTGGTGGAAATCTTGGAAGTCAGTCATCCGGTGATAAATCTCTTTCAGGAAGTAAGGGTGGCTTGACTCTCTAAAGTGTCTATGATCTCTATCTTTCATTATGTATCAAATCTTTGAAGGCACAAGTCAAATCTTTAAAGAGTCATGCCTTTCATTTTTCATCATAAAGCTTGGCTCAGGACTGTTAAGAGAAAGAACCAAAACTAGAAGAAGGTCTTGAAGACATCAAAGAGGAGGAGTGTATTCAAACAAGGGAGGAAAACTATCAAATCTTCTAAAGGTGCTCCTACAGTACCTACAAATACTGAATGCGATGATTTGGACATGGACATTGATGACACAATGGACTACACTCTTGCCCAAGATAAAGGGAAGTCTGATAAAGTTGATGAAAAAGGAGAAAGTAGCGCTCAACAACAAAGTAATGATAGGCAAGATGAAGCACCTGACATACCAAAAGTTAGTACCGCCAGAACAAAACTTAGTACCAACAAGTTTGAAGAAGGTACTGCTGAGCCAGAACCAAGAGAAAGTACTTCTTCAGCAGCTCAAAAAACTCCAACACCTACTCCAACAACCTTTGGAGATGATGAAACAATTGCTCAAGTTCTTCTAAACATGAGTCAAGCTAAAGCAGTTTCAAAAGAAAAGGAAAAAAGAGTAGAAATTAGTAATGCTAAAAATGCCGAGAGACCAAGGACCACTTCAACAAGATTAGTATTAACATTGAAGCCTCTTCCCTAGATTGATCCAAAAGCTAAAGGCAAAAAGAGGATTGAAGAAGATGAGGAATCTGATACTGAATCTGAAGAAATTACTGAAGCTAAAAAGAAGTTTGATCAGATTGCTCATGATGAAGAGGTGGCTAGAAAAATACAAGAAGAATGGGAAGCTGAAGAAGAAAGAAAAAGGCTAAATAAGGAGGAAGCAACTAAGACTGCACTCTCTAATGAATATGAATTTATTCAAGCAAGAATTGAAGCTGACAGACTTCTAGCTGAAAGAGTACAAGAAGCAAAAAGAGAATAGTTCACAATGGAAGAGAGAGAAAAATTTCTTCATGATACTATAGCTACTCAAAGAAGAATCCTTGCTCAACAAAGAACTAAAGCTATTAGAAACAAACCTCCAACAAAGAATCAGTTTAGGAATCAAATGATGACTTATTTGAAACATGTTGGAAACAAGAAGCATGCTGATTTGAAGACTAAAAGCTTTGATGAAATAAAGGCTTTGTATGAAAAAGTAAAGAGGTTTGATGATAGTTTTATTACTATTGGTTCTACTGAAGATGAAAGAAAGATTAAGGAAATGAATGAAGGAGCTAGTGATCCTGACAAGAAGAAGAAGTTTGTCAAGGAAGATGTCTCAGCTAAGGTACCTGCAAAGCAAGATGTAGCAGAGCAGGGTACAAAGAAGAGAAAAGGTGGTCATATGAAGATGATTGCTAGGAAAAGGAAAAGACCACAACCAGATGTTGATAGTGATGATAAACACATAAAGTGTCTAAAGATTGTTACATTTGAAGGTACCATAGATAGTGAAATAATGGAGAGAAAATCGTTTATTTCTAAGTTGGACAAGGTTTCATCACCAGAGGGGGATTACCTTGTTGTCTACAGAGTAAATGGAAATTTCAGGGCATTCAACTATCTAATGGAGGTACTTCATATTTTTGATAGACAAGATCTGTTTCACTTATATGATTTGGTAATGAAGCAGTACTCAGAAAGCACACCAGAAGGTATAGAGTTGATTCTTTGGGGAGACTTGAAGATTATGATGGAATCCTCAATAGAAGTAACTGATCAAGGTGATTTCTGGAATGATCAACAAGATTGGGAGATTGTCACTTGGAGACTGTATGAGGCTTGTGGAGTTTGCATACTAGAGTTTAAGGATGGAACAGTCATTCACATGCTAGTTGAAAGAAAATATCCTCTCTCCAAGGAATTGCTGCAAAGAATGCTTGATTTTGGATTAGAAGTTGAGGTAGAAAGTACTGCTGCATTAGATTTGATAAGGTTCATTAAGCAACAGCTTAATGAAGAGTAAAGATGAAATGGAATTGAGAAGGGTTTGAGTGTTGGCTAACCACCACACAACAAATGGTCATCAGTTCACCATGCTTAATAGGCATAAGAACTGGCTAGTCCATAAGCAAACGGCTTGTGGTAAAGACTTCTCAAATCCGTTTATGGTTGACAATTTACCAAAAATTGTAGGGTTCTCAACTCACCTTGCTTCATGGTTAAGAGTTGGCTAGTCCAGGATCAAACAGTTCTTGGTAAAGACTACTCAAATCTGTTGATAGCTGATAGTTTGCTAAAAACTATATGGTTTATCAATGCACCATGTTATGGCAATGAAGCATTGGCTAGTCCAAAAGCAAACGGTGTTTGGTAAAGACAAGTCAATTCCGTTGATGGTTGACAGTTTACCAAAAACTGTAAGGTAATCAATTCACCTTGTTGTTTACAATGAAGAATTGGCTATCCCAGAGCAAACGTCTACTGTAAAGGAATATCAAATCCGTAATGGATTGGTAGTTTGCCAAAAAACTACAGAACCAAATTAATTGGATGTTGCTATTGTTGCTGAGAAGACATGTTGCAGATAAAGATGGATAGCTGAAGATGTCAAAATTATCAAAGATCAAGATTTGACAGAATGTTTGGATACATCCTCCAAGAGTTCAAGATGAATAAACTGAAGAAACATAAAGGTTAACAAGTTAAACAATCATGTTTAAGGGAGGATTGTTGGGAATTATGCATTCCTGACTTAGTACCTGCAGATAAGATTACATAGTAACCGCCGCAAGTTGTAATTAGTACTTGTCAGTACAACATGTTAAGTAATCTGATCAGAATAGATTAATTAAACCGTTAAAGTATAAAGTAGTTAGTAACCACCGTTTAAAGATATGCATGAGATATCTTAGGAAATTATAGCATGATCATTTATACCGTTTTGTAAAGCTCATTAGGGTTTCCCCAGTCTATAAAAAGAATCCCTATTGGCCCTAGGCATAGTTAGCAGATATAGTTCTACACAGATCATAGAGAACAAATAGTAAAACATAAGGCTTGTAATCAGTACCTAGGCAGATTCAAGGTTTAATATAAAAGTTCTTTTGTGATATTCAATATTGTTCTTCTTAGCATTATTGATTAGATTCCGCATAATCAATAGTGTTTACTTAGTGTTTCATTATTGTTGCTTTAGAATTATCTAAAGGAGCAAACTCTGTTTGCAAGCTGAAGGTTAAGATCTATTCAGTAAAACGATCCAATAGAATTCAAAGGTCAGAGGAGTGCAATGAGCTAAAGGGTGCTCGAGTGTCAATGTAGATATATTAGTATGATTAAACGGGGTTGATAAGAGCGAGACTTCACTAGGATGATGCAAGCTCGCCTCTTTGGTTCATGGTTTGAAGTGTAATATAAGTCTCGCCTAAGAGTCTACCTTTTTGCTTCGACAAAAGGGGGAGAAGAAGTGTAAACAAGTAACTTATACATTTTACTATGAGTTATAGTTTACATATTTTTTCATCATCAAAAAGGGGGAGATTGTTGGTAGAAATATTACGATATTTAATCTATACATTCTCTTCTTGTTTTGGTGATGACAAACATGTAATTTATAATACATAACGTAAAGTTCTTAAGTTACTCGTGATCACAAATCATCAATGCATTAATGACACAACATCGTCACGATCGCTCTCAATTATGCATCAATGGAAGTTTGGAATCCGATGTAAATCTCTAAGGTATGAATAAATAAATGCTTAATTTATTTTATGATCAAAGGAATTTTTATTTAACCTCACAGTTTTTATAAAAATGACACAAAGATTTTTATATCTTTTACAAAACATTTTTAGATTTAAAAGAAATGTTTTATTCAAATAAATATTTTGAATTCAAATTTTCTACCCAAAAACGGCTAGAAATGTTCCAAAAAAGACAAAAAAGGGAGCGTCAGGCATGGGTGGCCCCCTTAATTATAACGGGCGGCCCCCTTAATTTTAAGGGGACCGACACCCTAATTAAGGGGACCGGCCACGTGTCTTTTTGTCACAGCTTGCCTATAAATACTGGACTATTCCCCACTGATTTTCTCACCTTTTGCACACACTTTCTTTCTGTTCTAAATCAGTTTATACTCTCCTTTCATTCCTTTGATCATTTAATCTTAAGCATTTTTTTCCAAGTTATTCAAGCTTATTCCTCCTAATTCAAGAGAAGAACTTTCGTTTTCCTTAAGATACGAAGTTATGTAGGATAGGTAGTACATTCGTGACATGTCTTACATTCATAATGTATAGATCGAGTCCATGTATTCCAAACTTATATAATAGTTTGATCATGGTAATCATGGTGTGTATAGTTGTTAGATCATGGTGATCTTAGTAAGTAGTGTTAAGATATGTTTATCAAGGTAGAGTCTAAGTATGAAGTGAAGTGAAGTTGTGAAGAAAAGTATAGAAAGGTTGTGAAGGGTAGAGAAGTTATGAAGTGAAGAATAGTCATATAGTGAAAAAGAAGTCGTGTGGTGAAGCCAAGTTGTGAATTGTCGTGAAGTGTGTGGTTTTAGTTGGAAAGATTGGTTCTAGCTAGGATTAGAACTCGACATTTCGCTTAGTGTCAGAAATTAGTGTAAGCTAAGTTGTGTACAGTTTAATTCGCCTAAAGGGAGCTTGTTGAGTAGTGAAGTAACTCTCGAGTTGGGTACTCGGGGAGTAGAATTAGGGCGAGAGAGGTGCTTTCGTGAACCGAACCACTATGAAATCATCGCGTCCGGTTAGCATTTCCTTACCTTTCGCTTTATAATTTTATTTAAGATATCGCTTTACATTTATCTTCATCATCGCTAAATGTGTGTGAATGGTTGCTTATATTGTTTGGATGATAATTGTACCATAGATATAAGTTAATATTATGATTATGCTATAGTGAATATAAATGTTGTATACACACTTTTCACATTGTGTCTAACTTGATCGGCAATTTGATACGAAACATTTTAAATTTTTTAAATGGAAACGTATTCACCCCCCTCTACGATTTCCACACAAACATCTCTTAGGACCTGAACTAATCTATCTTCAAGTATAAACCCACTTATACCACTTATTTGCCCACTTTATAAAATCCGTTATACTCGTTAAACCGTTTAAAGCAATTCGACACTATACAATTCTGCACTTACACCGACTTAATGGACTTGTATCTCAAAATCCGTAATAGTTATAAATGTATGGTTTTCACCTCAATCAAGCTTAATGAACCTAGTTGCATCACTACTGATGTTACAATAAAAAAAAACCCAAATGTCCAGGTCCTAAGTGAAATGACCAATTTACCCCTAAGTATAAAATCTGGGTTTTGGAAACAAATTCCCGCTTTACCATTTTGATCATATCTCACAATCCGTAACTAGTTAGAACCCCATTCAAAAGCTCAAGTTTAAGTCTATCAATTATCTACAACTTTTAGTTTTAGAAAAACAGTACCTAGGTTCAAAAGTTTTATGATATATTCGTTTGAAAATCTGGGCAATTTCAGTTTAGTTTTGCCATTTTATAGTCGTAACTCCATTCAATTGCCAGAATGATACGGTTCTATCCAAAGAACCACCTTAAGTCCTGCATGTTGTACCCTTACACCCATGTAAAGACTCAGTAGCCTCCAAGCCAACTAAAAAGCCTAACTATCTATATTAGAAATTATGGGTACACACGAAGTTTGTTTCCACGATTTTGGTCGTATCTCGACCATCCAGAAGAGTTGGCGTTCCATCCAACTCGCCACTAGGAACTGAGATATTAACCTATTCATTCATGTAAATAAACCATAATGCCGTTAAAGGCTAGAAATTTCCCCATTAAACACAAACTATCTGCAGTGTCACCAATTTGGCCTAGTTTTTTTACTAATTGGGGCGTAACTTGGTCATCTGGATGAGTTACCGCTCCATCCATAGCACCACATACACCTTGTATGTAGCTCTATCCAACCAAGTCATAAAATAACAGGATTTGAGCCAAAGACTATTCGACATCACACCATCAACCCGATGTCCCAATTTATCTATCTTGACAACTTTCAATCAAACAACTAAAGTAGTGTTCCTAATATCCTAACATCATTCTAATGCCATACCAATCATTACAAATCATCCATGAACATCAAAAATCATCAATCTCAAAAAACCCATCACAAAAATTAAAAGAAAATGAGATCCAAATGGCAATGCAATTATATCACAGAAAATATAAGTTTCTACAAAAGGATGACGAATGATCAAGAACAACAACAATGAGAAAGAACCCGCGTCCTCTACACCCAATTATAAAACCTAGATGATGTGTGGGCTGATATAATTTAGCTTCTTAATGGTGTTATATGAGTGATTCTTGTGTAGCAAGGATTGCACCTAAGAGTATAAGGAGGCTAGAAATGATGTTTTTGAATTAGTAGTAACATTTTTAAGTGGTGGTTGTGCGGTGGCTCATGGTGGCCGACCATGGTGAGTAAGGGAGGAGAATAGATCTGAGATTTTTGATAAAGAGAGAGAAATATGTGTGTGTGTGTGTTTTATTTGAGTTAAGTAGGAGTTAAATCTAATAAGGGGTAGGTTGTTAGTTATATTTTTTGTAGGAAGCACCAAAAAGAAAGTAAAAGGGTGTTTTGTTTAAATATATATTTTTTTTTGTCAATTTTGGCTGTAATATTAGTGCAATAAACATTTATTAAAGTATTAAAGGATGTAAAAAAATAACTTGACACGTTTCGACTAAAACTTGAAACTCTCAACCAAACGCGACAAAAATACGACATAGAGCGTAAAATGTAAAAAAATGGATTTCAAGGGTCGTTAGTTTATTTTAAAAGATAAAATAACCATGGAAAACACTTAAACGGATAAAATGCCCTAATCACGGCTTGAGATCGACAAGAAACGAGAAATCGCGAATCGCGTAAACCATAAAACACAAAATTTCACTTTAGAAGAAAATTAGAACGAAATGTTAATTAAATACTGACCTTAAAAAATACAGGTTGCCACAGGATGTGGCCGACATGTGACCCTGACTCAAAATTTTGCTTTGGATATAATGAAGTCTTCGGGGTAAACGAGCAGGGGACACTTAGGCTGTGGATATGTTTTCGCGATCATGAAAGACGAACCATGAAAGGGAGTTACATGGGATTTGCTGACTTTCTTCAAGTTCGTTATGGACAACAGAATATCGATGATACAACACGGGAACGAAGGTATTACGAATGGGTAGCCCAAAACTATGAGTTTAGTAAACATCGGACCCTTACATCGACAACCTTGAACGATCATTACCCTTACAATACAAACGATCCAATACCAACACCACAGGGACATCAGGAACAAGGAGAAAATAATCCGTAACCTATAAGGCCACGTCCATGCAATTATTCATTTGAAGAATGGCTGAAAATCAGGATAGGGCATAACAACCTACATGAATCCGACCGCGAATTTATATTCAACGAATGGATTCTTGATAGTTACGATGTTAAGGAAGAATATGCAAGGGAGATTGGTAACCCATATTCCAGGAGATTTGACGAATATAACAGGGTGTTCAATAATGAGATTGAACATTTATCAAATGAGTACATTTTAAGAATAGGAAAGAAAGGGTATGTTCTGGACGATGTATGGGAAAAATGTCAACAAAACTACAAGAAAACCAATGAAGCATGGCACGACGAGGGATACGAGGAGGATGAAATGTGGCAAAGTGGAGATGAGAAGACCGACTATGATCCCCCCTATGTTAACATTAAAACTTTTAAAGTAAAAAATTATTATTTTAAAGGAGGACATAGTTTTATATGAATTACTGATCGTAAGGATGAAGCTCTACGATTAGGGCATGTGAATGGAGCACGATTTAAAGCTATGATTAGGAAAGAACTAGAGGGCAATAAGTATGTTCATGAAGTAACATAGAAGGGGCATGAATCAAACTTAAAGAATTGTTAATAAACAAAAGTGCTTGTCGGGAGACAACCCGTCCTTTATTTAATGAAATTTCCTTTTTTGCATTAGTTGGTTTGCAAGTTTCTTACTTTGTTTTGCAGAATCCAGAAGCTAGGAGGCATTTATCGAGACCGGCTCGACTCATAATCATGTGGTAACCTTGTTGAATCAACAGCAGTTACGGCGTAACAATTTTAGTTTACGTCGTAACCAGTGTAGTTACAACGTAAGCCATTTCCTAGTTACACCATAACACCTTAAAACTTAAAAATTTTACCACTTGATTACAACGTAACCATCAGAGTTACGCCGTAACCTCCTTCTAAAATCTTAAAAAATTAAGTTTTAAACATGTCTAAACCTTGTATACTAAATGACTTTATGTGGTATGTTATCTATAAGCCCTCACGAGACTAACTCGTACACTTGGCCACCAAGTGATTTAAAAGGCTGTGCATATGCTAAATGCAACCGGATTCCTAAACGAAATGATTTTAGGGTTTGTATTTCCTGTCCACATTATAATTCTTGTAGAACGATTTTATGCATTGGTTTGTTTTGTGATCACAAGGGATAAAGAGCTTGTAAGAAGACGGAAATACTCTAAAGATTTTCGCCCAATTTCAAATTTCGAAGCAATGCTCAGGGGGTTTTTTGTCTTAATTCTACTTTTTCCTTTTTATTTCATTTTCTTAATGTACAATAGGGACATTGTATAAATCAAGTGGGGGGAGGGGAGTAGAATTAATACTTGACGTATGTTTTGCCTTCGATTTTCTAGTTTTCTTTAAAAATTATGCTAATTTTAAAAAAATTGACAAATTTTTCTTAAATAACTAGAATTAATCTTTGCCGAATGCACATTACCCTTTATTATACTTGGTGAGATTTATGCCTAATATTCCATTTCCATCATATTACTCAAAAATCCACCAAAATATTGAGTGTGCAGGTAGTATTGTAGACTTTAGAACTTGGCATGTATATCATTCGTCGACCTAATTGATTAGCAGGAAAAGATATTCAAAAAGCCAACACATAGGAAATCACCCAAAAAGCCTACAAGTGTGTTTTTTTTTCGACTTGTACACTTACTTGGTACGACCTCCCATGACAAACTCTTTTGTTGCACTCATTATTAGTGCAAGATACCCCTAGATCACCCTTGTTAAACCAATCTATGTTTTCACCCTACTTTATATGTTTTATTACATCATTTCACCTTAGCCTACCATGTAATCTTTATTTTCTTTGTGTTGAAATCTCTGTGCCCCTTAAACCATAAAAAAAGCAAGGATCGAGGTGAATGTGAAACAGAATATATCTGCTTCGTGGAAGAATAATTAGTTATGATCTATAAAGACCCTCCTGTATCACCACTTTTGACATTGTTTATCTTAAGTGAGGGGATGTGCGTATAATATCAGATGTTGCAGGGGCAATAATTAAATATATAAACTCCTGTAACATTTTCATATTTATCATAGAAAAGAAGGTGTAACAAAAAGCCACCCATGTGCTAAAAAAATGTAAAGATGGTGCAAAAGTAAAAAATATAAAATGGAGCTAGTAGCCCATTATTGCACCAAGACATCTCAGTAAATATGAAGAATGAAGCTAGCAACCTATTATTGAAGATTGATTTTTAGACTTAGACTCTTGGACCCATGGATGGACAGTGGCTAGTTATAACAACCTTAGATATCTTTAGACTATTTGTTTTATGTTCTTATTAACAACCATTAAATGTGTATCACATGTCTATCCAAATCCCTTTATCACCCTTTAAAATCATAATACCCTTGTTGCCTTTGAGAATTATTTAGACCCTAATTCTAACTGGTGCAGATTTGTGTACTTTTCAAGCTTATGATAGAATACATGCTATGACTGTGCAATTAAGCGATCACCCCGAAAATGAAACACTTAGACTAGTGGAGAGCTGAGTGACTTTTTATCCCCTTTTCGTGAGGTGTTCGGCTTTGATGTTTTCTAGCATAAGAGTTTTATAAATTCATTTCTTGAAGTTATTCTCGAGAAATCTTTTTATGAAATGTTCTAACAAGTTCTACTTGAGGGCAAGCAGAAGTCAAGTGGGGGGATATTTGATAACATCAAATATTTAATACTTTTTGGTGGCAAAATACCCCCTATATTACTTGCAAATGTTTCACTAACACTCGAAAACGAGATATTTTCTATCATTTTGTAGTTTTCAGGTGAAATGCAAGAAAGTGACAAGAAACAAGGGAAAAGGGCTCAAAGTGTAATTTTCTAAAGAATGTTATGGCGTAACACTAAAAATGGTTACACCGTAACATAAATTAAGCAAGTACTTAGAATCCAATGACCAATGTACGTCGTAAATACCAATCAGTTACGCCGTAAACAAATATTTGGAAGGAAATCTTACCCATAACACCATATCTAGTTATGCCGTAACCATGAAGATCCACAAATATGGTATGAAGATCACGTACATATGGAAATTATTTGAAGGTTACTGCGTAACACCATATCTGGTTACGCCGTAACAACTGCTTAAATATGAAATGTCGTGTAAGAAGGTTACGGTGAACCCTTTTAATTGGTTACGCTGTAACGGTTCGATACAATAAATAAGAAGGCCTCATTCAATCTATACCTACATACTTTCCTCCACAGGCCAAATAATAGTTGACAAAGGCTTCCAACCTTCAAAGAATTCCACCTGGAGTCCAAAGGAGATCACAATTTACTTACTTTTTGTATTTAATCGTTCAAATACGAATACTGTAAGAATTTTGAGTTTTCAATCTATGATTTCTTCTATTTCTTGTTGTGTTTCCGTTACCATAAGCAACTAAGCACTTAAAGTGCTGGCCTAGTTATGTAATTAACAGTATGTAATATGTATTTTCCTCCTGTTAGATTATGGTTTCATTAGATATTCCTTGACTATCGTGTAACCTTGGGTGGTACGGGTGGTTTGGACCTAGCTTGCCCCATTATTAGATATCTAGTCAATAAGGTATCCACTGGTATTTTTTTTTATTTTTTCTAGGAGGATCACTAACACCTTACTCCCTAGTGTAGGAACTAATCGGTCTCTGTAAATTATCACTCAATATACTTAAAAAGCACAGGAACTCTTTCAGAGGGGGTTATTAATCTGCATAGGTTATTAGATAAGTTTTGGAAATAATTAGGATTAATCACTGCAACCTGGATAACCTACTTCCAATACGATTTGGACTGATTCGGAATCGCAGGGAGTATAAGATAGACAAAATATACCTATTCAAGTCTATCGACCTTAGAAACCACTAATGAAACCATAGTTTGACATTGCACAAGAGAACGTTTTCATAACAGCAATAATGTAGTAACTAGGTTAGCATGTTTTCTCCTTTGATATCTTAAACTCTTTTAATTTTCAGTATTTTATTTTATTGTTATTTATTTCAATTCAAATCAAAACCATTTTCTAAACGTGACATTTCAAATTAAAACTAGTTACAACTTAGCTCTTGGGACGACCTCGGATTTACCATTCTATACTACTCGCGATCGGGTTATCTACCCGTTAGTGCGTTGTTAGGTAGATCGAGTTTTATAAATTTAAAACTTGGTAAAAATAGATTTTAAAAGAAAATACACATCACCTATAAAACAGAATATCAAGGAACAAACCAAAATGTGGCCATCCTGTGACCCCGACAAAAAAATGTGTGATGGTGGGTTAGAAATCTGTGGGTATCAAAAACTGTGAATTTAAGGTTTTGGTACTGCAACTACGATAATAAGAGAAGAAATATAAAAGGAAAAGGACTATCCTTTCCTGATTTTCTTTTAGCAAAATACGAAAAAAGCAAAACCAATACCTTAGTTTGGGATAATCGATAAGCTGAATGGTGTGATGTTAGTCCCTCATCAGAAGTCTCTTCTCAAGAATCAAACAAACTGAGACCTAAAGATTATACCTTTTAGGGAATGGACATTGATTAAGGTCGGGCATATTGACATTACTGAACCTGTGAAAAAAGCACTATTAAAATTATAGTTAATTGATTGTTTCCAAGATAACTCGGCTATTGTAAATAACCCAACCCATAGGAGCTTTGATGATTACAAGTGGGAATTCAATTTAGAAATCGATAAGCTAGCTAATGAGTACGAACTTGGGATAGGGAAGAAGGAACACATTCTCGATAACATATGGGAATATTGTAATCAAGTGCATAATAAAAATTATGAGTGGCACAATTATGAGTTCGAAAATGAAGAGTGTGAGGAAATAGGAATAGAGGACAAAGACTATCATCCACCAGAAGTACAAGTAGAAACTTTCGAGGTTAAGAAATACTCATTTGAAGGTGGACAAAGTTTCATCTGTGTTACCAAAGACTTGGATAATATTTTACCTCTTGGAAGGAAGAACGGATCTAAATTTAAGGAAATGATCCGAAAGGAAGTAGAAAACAACAAAACGTAGAATGAGCACGAGTCTAACTTAAAGACTCGGAAATAAACAAAAGTGCTTGTCGGGAGACAACCCGTCCTTTATTTAATGAAATTTCATTTTTGCATTAGTTGGTTCGCATGTTTCTTACTTTGTTTTGCATAATCCAGAAGCTAAGAGGGAATTATCGAGGCCGGCTTGACTCATAATCATATGGTAACCTTGTCGAATCTGCAGCAATTATGGCGTAACAAATTTAGTTTACGTTGTAACCACTGTATTTACGACATAAACCATTTCATGGTTACGTCGTAACACCTTAACCCTTAAATATTTTTTTTACCACTTGATTATGACGTAACCACTAAGGTTACGCCGTAACCTCCTTTTGAAATCCTAAAAAATTTAAGTTTTAAACATGTCTAAACCTTGTATACATAAATGGACTTTGTGGGTATGTTCTCTGGAAGCCCTCACGAGACTAAACTCATCCACATGGGCCACCAAGTGGTTTAAAAGGCATGTTGCATATGCTAAATGCAACCGTGATTCCTACGAAAGTGAGTTAGGTTTTATTCCTGTACACTTCATAATTCTTGTAGTATGATTTTAAGCTTTGGTTTGTTTTGTGATCACAAGGGATAAAGAGCTTGCGGGAAGACGGAGATAATCTAGAAGATTTCCGCCAAATTTCAAATTTCGAAGCAATGCTCAGGGAGTTTCTTGTCTTAATTATACTCTTTCCTTTTTATATTGATTTCCTTAATGTATAATAGGGACATTGTACAAATCAAGTGGGGGATGAGAGTAGAATTAATACTTGACGTATGTTTTGCCTTTGATTTTCTAGTATTCTTTAAAAATTATGCCAATTTTTAAAAATTTTGACAAATTTTTCTTTTAAATAATAAGAATTAATCTTTTTGCCGAATGCACTTACCGCTTTATATTACTTGTGAGATTTAAGCCTATATTTCCATTTCCCATACAATATTACTCAGAAATCCCACCAAATATTGAGTGTGTCGTTTTATTGTAGACTTTAGAACTTGGATGTACATCATTTCGAGCCTAATTGATTAGAAGGTAATAGATAGTCAAGATAGGCAACACTTATAAAACACCAAATAGCCTATATGTGTGCGTTTATCGACCTGTTACATTGACTTGTCGACCTCCCGTGATAAACCCTTTTTTGCACTCATTATTAGTGCAAAATACCCATAGATCACCCTTGTTAAACCAACCTATGTTTTCACCCAATGTTATATGTATCGTTACACCATTTCGCCTTAACCCACCCTGTAGTCTTTATTTTCTTTGTGTTGAAATTTCTGGCTACATAAGTCCATGGTTCGGGGGAATGGGAACGAAAATTTTATGCATTCGTGGAAGACCAATCAGTTATGATCTATAAAGACCCCCTGTATAACCACTTTCGACATTGTTTATCTCAAGTGGGGGGATGTGCGTATAATATCAGATATTATAAGGGCAATAATTAAAGATATAAACTCCTATAATATTTGCATATTTATCATGAAGAAAATAAAGAAAAGAGAGTGAAACAAAAAGCCACCCATGTGCTAAAAATGTAAAAATAGTGCAAAATAAAAAATAAAAAAATGGAGCTAGTAGCCCATTATTGCACCAAGACATCTCAGTTATTATGAAGAATGAAGCTAGTAGTGAAGACTAATCTAATAACATACTAGATGAGAGGGAAAGAGAGGTTATTTTAGTAAGAGAGAGGGTTAGATGAACACTTAGAGAGAGAAAGAGAGAGCATATGAGTAAATTGTATTATATGTGTGAAAATGAACAACACACCTCTCCAAGGCATGGAGAGGGTGTTATAAAAATACCTTATTAGGCGGCTGGATGGTCTTATGATGCGGCTTTCTATGGGTTTTCATAAACTTGGCCTATTAAGAGGTTTCCAATAATAATACTTAACGAGCTAACGACAGTTATCTATGGATGTGACGATAATTTTCGGGATTTTCGTATTCCTAAACAATCTCCCTAAGGGAGGCTCACTCCATGTTTACAAATCTTATAACCTAGCATACTATGCTTTATCTTTAGTCTTGAGCTCGTAGTCTTTAACTTCAATTATTAACTTGTGATTTGATGTAGTGATCATTGACTTTAGGTTTGAGCTTGTTCCTTTATCTTGTCTTGAATGTGAAATTGTGATCTTGAACACCTTGAGATCATCAACCAAGCATAATCTTGTTTTGCCATCTTGTAAACTTTGCCATCTTGTGAACTTGCGACATTTGGACCGACATGCTCATACCTTTCTTGATACGTTATCTTGAAAAGCTTTAATAATGCATCTTTCTTGAGGTTCTTTAACTATAACACTTCGTCACTTCGAGAAAGACGTTCGGTATCAGAGTGACAAAAACTTCTTTGAAATTCTTTGACTTTAATACTTCGTCACTTCAAGAAAGACGTACGGTATCAGAGTAGCGGAAGTCTTGAAACATGTACTTGAGCTTTCATGATGTCTTTATGTTTGTCGGTCGGGTATGAGCATGTGGCTATGAATCTTGTGAGTCAGCTGAAATTAGGTACCTTCACCTCCATCTTTAAGTATCCTGCATTAAAATGGTTAGCAATAAAGCAAGGGGACGAGTATGGCTTTGTCATTCGCCTGTGTTTGGTTAGAGTAACCTTTGAATCCGTGCGGATCGACCTATGATTAGGTAGATTCAATTTAGGAAGAATCTCCTTGATAGGATTTCCAGCAGAAGTATAGAATTCTTTCTAACACATTTGGTATTTGATTTCATCAAACTCTAGCTTGTTCTCAATTACCAGAACGTCTCAAAGCGACATACACGTTAAAGTTACTGTCTCACCGATTGAATAGAAAATTTGATTTGAAAATCAATCGACGTGTCACTTGCTAAAGTGGTTTTGTGACACATCGAGAGTGTTAATCATTTCAAAAGTTCATCATCAATCGTCAATTCATAACCTTGAACCAAGTTGTTCTTATAGATCGCACCACTCGTTTCTTTCTAGTTGTCACCAGTTTGATTCGTATAAAATCGTACAAGTCACCTACCATGAGCTTGTTTGATGTTGGCTCAAGCAGGATTTCCATCTTCATTGTGAATACTTAAGTAAAAACTATATGGTTTATCAATGCACCATGTTATGGCAATGAAGCATTGGCTAGTCCAAAAGCAAACGGTGTTTGGTAAATATAAGTCAATTCCGTTGATGGTTGACAGTTTACCATAAAATGTATGGTAATCAACTCACCATATTTTGCAATAAAGAGTTGACTATCCCAGAGCAAACGGCTACCGGTAAAGGAATATCAAATCCGTTTATGGCTGGTAGTTTGCCAAAAACTACAAAGCCAACTTAGTTGGATTGTTGCTATATTGTTGAGACATGTTGCAGAAGGATAACAAAAGATGTCAAAGAAACTTTAAGATCAGATCAAGATTTGTCAGAGTGTTTGAATACATCCTCCATGAAGTTCAAAGAATCTACACCGAAGAAACATGAAGTTAAACAAGTTCAACAATCATGTTTAGGGGAGGATTGTTGGGAATTATACATTCCTGACTTAGTACCGTTAGTTATATACTTAGTACCGCTAGTAATAGTTAGTACTGACAGTACAAAATGTTAAGTACTGCTCAGATAGTTAGTACCGTTAGTATAAAATAGTTAGTACCGTTTAAGAGATATGCATGAGTTATTATAGGAAAAGATATGCATGATCTTTTACGCGTTTTGTAAGCCAAGATTAGGGTTTTCCTTGGTGTATAAAAGGAACCCTTACGGCATAGTTAGAGATATCAGTTCATTGTCAATCTCATAGTTAGCAATCAATATAAAAGCTTAGTTATCAATATTCATTGTTCTTCTTTGCATTATAAGTTAGATTCCGCATAACTTATAGTGTTCTTAATCATTGTTACTATATCCTAGATGAGTCTTAATAACGATCTAAGGGGTCATAAAGATCTCCACAAGTGGTATCAGAGCCTGTAGAGAAACTCTGAGTAAGAAGAACAAAAACCAGTTATAAACCTCTATCTTACAATCATATTCAATGGCTGGATCAGAGGATGAAATTCCACCACCACCACCACCACCATCACAAACACCAACACAACAAACCCCTCACACTGTTTCAACCATCAAACTTCCTATTCTTAAGAAGGGAGAATATGACATATGGGCCATGAAAATGGAACATTATTTGGCTCATACAGACTATCCTATCTGGGAAGTTATTCAAAGAGGAAATGGTCCTGTGAGTGTCTCAACTGATACAAATGGTTTAATAAAGGTTCTGCCTCCCAAGACTGCAGAAGAAATTTTAGCCAGAGAAAGAGAAAGAAAAGCAAGGACCACCTTGCTTATGGCTTTACCAGAAGATCATCTTGCTAAATTTCATAAAATGACTGATGCTAAAGAGATGTGGGAAGCTATCAAATCTAGATTTGGTGGAAATGATGAATCAAAGAAGATGCAGAAGTATATTCTAAAGCAACAGTTTAAAGGCTTCTCTGTATCAAACTCAGAAGGGCTACATAAAGGCTATGACAGGTTTTAGAGTCTTCTGAGTCAACTAGAGATTCATGGTGCAGGCGTCTCTACTGAAGATGCAAATCAGAAATTCCTTAGGTCTCTACCTTCTACCTGGTCTTAATTCCTTAATCATGAGGACCAAGCCAGGAGTGGACAGTCTTAGTTTTTATGATCTGTATAATAATCTTAGAGTCTTTGAGTCTGATGTTAAAGGCTCTACTGCATCATCCTCTAGCACACAGAATGTGGCATTCGTTTTAGAGAACACTAGCAGTACTAATGATGTTAGTACCGCTTATGGTGCTTCTAACTCTTCTGGTCATAACTCACAATATGAACATACTTCATCATACTCCTTACTTGCAAATCAAACCAGTTGTCCACAATTAGATCATGAGGATTTGAAAAAGCTTGATGAGTTTGACTTAGAAGAAATGGACTTGAAATGGTAGGTAGCCATGATTTCCATGAGAATGAAGAAGTTCTACAAAAAGACAGGTAGAAAGCTACAATTTGATGCCAAGGAACCGGTTGGTTTTGACAAAACCAAAGTCGAGTGCTATAGTTGTCACAAGACAGGGCATTTTGCTAGAGAGTGCTGATCCAAGGGGAATCAAGATAGTAGGAGGAGCGATACTTGGAACACTAGGAATAAGGATAAAGAAAATGGGAGAAGAACTGGTAAACAGGAGGACTCTAAAGCTCTGGTAACTCTTGATGGAGAAGGTGTTGATTGGACCAGTCACTCAAAAGATGAACAAGAGAACTACGCTTTGATGGCTTACAGCAGTTCAGGCTCGGACACAAAGGTAACTTCTTGTTCCAAAGAATGTAAACAGACAGGCAGTCCTAATTAATGCTGCTAGGAAAGTTAATATTGTTAAGCCTATTATGAATAATGCTAGACCAAAAGCTGGCTTTCATAAATCTGTTTCACCTTTTAGAAAGTCATTTAATAGAACAACAGCACTTAGAACAATTTTTTCAAAAAAAAGGTTAATACTGCTGAGGTAAATGCAGTTAGTATTGTTAAGGGAAAAAGGGAAACTGCCTGTTAAGTCCTCAGCAGGTTGTAATTGGAGACCCAAAAGACATTACTGGAACCAAGTCTCCAAATACAATGGTGGATCAAGTCATAGAAATTGTTTCACTTTCAAAGATCCACTAGGCAGACTCAAGCCCAAACAGGCTTGGGTCCCTAAGAGAAACTAATATCTTTTATTTAACGTGCAGGATTATCCACAAAGAACTTTACAGAACAAATGGATTGTTGATAGTGGATGTTCCAGGAACATGACTAGAAACTACAACATTTCAATCTCTTTTTTGTGTCACAGATGTGTGACAAAAAGAACAAGGTTCTTTTTACTGACTCTGAATGTTTTGTTTTGTCTCCTGAATTTAAGTTATCTGATGAAAATCAAGTCTTACTTAGAATCCCCAGACAAAACAATATGTACAGT
>BQNB010055388.1:3815-39131 GCA_026074375.1 Tanacetum coccineum
AGTAGGTTTATTGAGTATGATGTCATGATTTTGTAAGTTTTCGCTCGTATATTTTTACATTTTTATAAGTTTTTTTACATTTTCGTAAGTTTGTTTATGTTTTCGCACGTTTTTTTAAGTTTTCGTTTGGCTTTTTACGTTTTAGTGCGTTTTTAAGTTTTCGCCTGCTTTTTTACGTTTTCGTACACTTTTTACGATTTCGTCCGTTTTTTACGTTTTCGTCTGTTTTTTTTAAGTTTTTGTACTTTTTTTGCTTTTTCGTCTGGCTTTTTACGTTATTTACGTTTTCGCCCTTTTTTTTACGATTTCGTCCGTTTTTTTGGTTTTCGTCCGTTTTCTTACGTTTTCGTGCTTTTACTTCGTTCTTACGTTCGAGAACGCACGAAATCGTACGAAAACAGACGAAAACGTAAAAAACGTACGAGAACGTAAAAAAAAGATGGAAACGTAAAAAAACATAGAAAGGGACGAAATCGTAAAAAACAGACGAAAAGGTACGAAAACGTAAAAAACGGACAAAAACGTAAAAAACGGATGAAAACGTAAAAATACTGACGAAAACGTAGAAAAACAGACGAAAACGGACGAAACGTAAAAAAAGGACGAAAACGTAAAAAATTGTCAAAATCGTAAAAAACTGACGAAAACGTAAAAAACGGACGAAAATGTACGAAAACGTAAAAAAAAACGAGCGAAAACGTAAAAAACGGACGAAAACGTAAAGAAACGGACGAAAATTGAAAAAAGGAAGAAAACCTAAAAAAAGGACGAAAACGTAAATAAACGAGCGAAAACGTTAAAAACGGACAAGAACGTAAAAAAACGGACGAAAGCGTAAAAAAACGTAAAAAACGGGCGAAAACGTAAAAAACTGTCGAAATCGTAAAAAACGGACGAAAACGTAAAAAACGGACGAAAACGTAAAAAAACTGTTGAAATCGTAAAAAACGAACGAAAACTTAAAAAACGTACGAAAACGTAAAAAGGGACGAAAACGTAAAAAAACAGACGAAAATATACGAAAACGGATGAAAACGTAAAAAAAAGGCAAAAACGTAAAAAACGGACTAAATGTAAAAAAACGGACGAAAACGTAAAAATACGAGCGAAAACGTAAAAAAACTGTCGAAATCGTAAAAAACGGACGAAAACATAAAAAAGTGTGTAAGCGTACATAAAAATCAACAAACTTATAAACACGTACGTACAAAAACGTATAAAAACGGAAATAATAAGGGGGAAAATAGATTTGGGTGTCATAAAAGAAAAACGGGGAAAACAAAATAAAATTGTTTTCTAGTTTTGTGTATAAAAGGAGAAAATAGGGATTTTGTGTTTTGTAGAGAATTTTGTTGGAAAACGATGATTTGAACGCGATATCTGTTTTCTTAGTTTTCCACAAAACATTTTGTGGAAAACAAGGGTGTTTTCCCCTAACTAAACACTGCGTTAGTGTCTCTTAAATGGAAGGAATTTTATACTTAGTCCATGTAATCACTCAACTTTCAAGTTAATAAGTTTGACATCGGCAGTTTAAGTGTATACCTTTTTCTGGATAGGTGTATTATGTTTTCTTTATGTGACTTTCAATTCTCTGCAAGAGTTGAGCACACAATTCGAGCATGCTCATTGGCTCCTCCTTTTGAATATGAAGCAATAGACTTCTTCAGTGAAGGACTTAGAAAGAGGCCGCATGGTACTTAACATGACACTTAACTATAAAACACTGTAACATATTACAATGTCTTTAACTTGCAATTCTTAGCTTCGTCACAATATCCATGCGGCAACGCGCAGGCATCCAAATCCTTATTGTAATCATAATGTTATCAACGGAATAACAGATAAATTATAGGAATTGATAAAAAAAAGTGTTGCAATCTATTTAATTTTGGTAATTAAGCATGTCCGTTCATCTTTTTTTACATAGAAACATCGTAAAATTTCGGGCCTTTTTTTAATATCAAATCGCAGTTCCTACAATTTTGAAAATGTACGCGTCATCCATGTCGTGAACTTTGGCGTGCAACTAGCGTTACTGACATGCTAACATATGAAATTCGAAATGGAAGACATAGTCATTGTCAGAGACAACTATTGCATGCCAAAATTCCACATAAAGTTCAACACTTTCGAAGTTGTAAGGATCGAGCCTCCAGTATCGTTATATCACATAGACAATTTTTTGCAATATACTCTAAGAAATAAAAAGTCTTATTCTAAATCCAAAACAAGATGACGAAAAAAAGAAAGCAACCGTGCCCGTTGTTTGCCAAGCTTAGCTAAAAGAAAGGCATACTCTTTATCTGGTTGTCCCGTTGTTTTCGGTGGCACTGGGCAATAACAACAAACAAAGATGTCTCATTACACTTATAAACTAAAAAGAAAATTGCATATATAATTAAATTATATGACTCACATATATTTAAATATTATACGTATTTATATACAACTAATAAAAATGTGGCCCCTTTTCAGAGGCGGAGCCAGAAAGTTACGATCGAGGGGGCATAGTTTAATAATTTTTAGAAACTACATTACGAATTGGTTGGTCAGGGGGCAAATTACAAAATTAATCGGATATTTTCGAAAACTTACACTACAATTTTTTTCGCTAGGCGGGTACGTGCCCACTAGGCCCCCCTTTGTCTCTGCCACTGCCCCATTTAAGTGAAGGCCCAGTGCAACAACACCACTTGCACACCCTTCCAAGACTCCTCTGCTCTTTATATTAGTTTGGTGGTCCATAAAATTTTAATTGTTTCGCCCATTAATTGTCGTCAAAGCAACAGGGTGTTACTTTGAATGGTCTTAGATATATTATGCTTCTGGTTTTGTTTGAATTTTGGTGATGATGAAAGGTTTGAGTTGGGTATTTCAAGCAAGTTAGTCAATGACCTCATACCCCTCTCTATCAGAGTTATCATTCTACGTATCAGATGTGTTCGTCGGTTGGGTTGTCAAAGAAGCTTCATAAATGTGTTTCAGGTTTCAAGTTTTCATGCATGGTTCAAGTCAGATATTCAAGTTCAGAGTAAAGTTTCAAGTTTTCAAATCAAGACATCAAAGTCACAAGTTAAGAGTTCACATTCAGTTCAAGCAAAAAAGACAAGTTCCAAGTGTTTCATTTTATCGACAAATGCTAACATCTTTTTTTCAAACCTACAGCAATAATTTCAAGGAAACGAAAGCTAAAGACATAAGTTTTACCTTTTTACAACAATTATAAAAGTTGAATACACAAAGTGTTGATCTAGTACACAGAAAGCGTTATTATTCACATGCTTTCATCGATGTATACTCTTAAAGAGAAATCAAAGTAATGTTATGAATTATGATTGATGAAATTAACTCCTAGTCCTAGATCATAAAAGTTCTTGAAGAACCTATTGCTAGTGTGTTTCACCCATTCGTATTGCATGCTTTAGAAGAAGTACAATCTTCATTTACATATAGGAAGCTTTTAAATTGAAGAAAGAAAGTTTAGATAATTAAGTTTGATAAAATTAGCTGAAGATAGACTGAAACTTAAATTTCTAGGGGTACCCTAATCTTCTGTCAAAAGTTTTGAAGTTCAAAAACACCAGAAACAAGCTCATATGGTCATAACATTAACATGTTTTGGAGCACATAAGCACATACCAAATCCCAGCGTAAGTCCAAAAGGCCTACATTAGATAATACTACTGAGATCCCCGTAAGTTCAAACTGGGTCGATATGTTCCTTGAACGCAAGGAATGCTAATGGATTTCTCAAATGAGCACTTGTTGAATGTGATGAAAAACATACGTTCAACCAAGATGTGTGTCAACAATACTTTATTAACTCTTTATCCCATCAGTATGGTTTAACAAAGACATTTTTCGAAAGCTAGTTACATGACACATGAAAGTCGTATATCTGTTAAGAACACCTTAGTTCAGCTTCACATGAAACGCATATATCTACAAGTTAGTTTAGCCATACTTGGACATTTTCTTTCACGCATTCGAACTAATCTCTAGGGTTTCAGCTTAATAGATTCAGTCTTAGACATATCCAAAGTTCCAAACAAACACAGGTAAGCAAGAGATTCTAATGTAAACGCAATCTAATTCTGTATTTTTGGACATTTTACACTAAAGCAAGCAGGAACTTTTCGGTAATTAAAAATTTATCTGTGGTGGACACTATAATTAAAAAATAATTTTTGATGCTCACTTATAGGCCCTTAGTCATGCCTTGCAAAGGAAAGGACAATGACAAAAATGGTCCCCTTTATTTATAACAATAAGGCTACAAAAAGCAAAGGACAAGCCTTAAGTATATTGAAAAAGTGACCAAGTGGTCACAAGATCTATGGCGGGCCTTTCTTTTAAACTTCAAAAATAACAACTACAGTAGTCAATTTCACACACAGCACCTACCACTTAAGTTCACAACTTTGTCTCTTCCATTTTTAAAGAGAGAAAAAGCCAATAAGAAGAATACAAAGGGATCAGTTTTAACTTACATGATGAAGTGGGGAAGAAAAACAGCTTCTTTGAAGTCGAACGTGTCACTAAAGACATGGCTTTCGAAGTTCAAGAAGATGAATAATGACAGTGCAGAACTCAAATCAGAAAATGCTCGAGTTTATGGTGAGATGTATGATGATGAGAATATACTGTGCAATTCTAGTAGGCTCAATGTTTCGCCTGTAAGTTCTGCAAGTTTCAAGAAAATGGTGGCGAATGAAAGAACGATGAGAGAGTTTATTAGTGAAGAAGCGCCGTTTGAAAGAACACAGATAAAGCTTTCACAAGAGCAGAGATCAAGAAAAGAAAAAGTGGGTGACGTTGTGTCTGAAAACAAACCTGAGATCATAATTCAAGTAGCATCTGAAGACTGTTTGAAGTCAAATTCAAATGTTGACAATTCAGAAGCACGACGAAGCAAGTTGGATACAAGTTTGGAGAAAGAGTGGCAAAAGCTGAAAAACATGAAAAGAGAGGAGATCATGTTAAAGAATGAGAAACAGAGGAAATCTGTTGATGTAAAACAAGAAATACAAAGAAAAAGGTCAAAACAGGGTCGTAAGGTCAACGTTTATTCTCCGAGAATCAAAGCTATTGAAGACCTGAAGAAAACAAGAATGAAGATGAACAAAGAGAAAGTAATTGAAGATGCATTTAGAACTTGTCTTGATAGCTTTGCAATCATTAAAAGTTCATTTGATCCACAAAAGGACTTCAGAGACTCCATGATCGAGATGATCATAGAGAATGGAATCAGGAAACGAGAAGAGCTCGAAGAACTTTTGGCTTGTTATCTAACTTTGAATTGTAACGAATATCATGATCTTATTGTTAAGGTTTTCCAACAGGTATGGTTAGAACTGAACCAAGTTCAGTTTGATCCGTACTTTCAGTTACTACTGTAAATCATTGTACGGCTGAATCTAAAGAACTTGTAAATTATAAATTCCACCATGCTATTTACACCATGCTTGATCTCTCCTGTATTCATATATTCAAATAATGAAAAGGGTGGACAATATTAGACCTCTGTCTTTGCATCTGACAAGCTTTCTCTTTGTTTCTCCCTTTATCTTTATCTTTTTTGCCTTTTTAACATCTTTTCATTTTTAAATAATACTCCCACCATCCCATCACAATTGCAACTTTAATAAAATGGAAATTGCCATGCTTACTTTTTTTGCTAACTTTGAAGCTAAACTTAAGATTAAATCTTTTTGGATCTTCCGAAGTTTGTTTCTGAACAACTTATCTTTTCTGGACACCTGTGGCAATGGTATCAACCCCGTGTTCCAGAATGCACATCTTATATATCAATATCATCATCATAGATATTGAACATGTTGCATTTCGTTCTCAAGATTCACTATCTATTTTTACTAAATGGTAGCGAAAAATATTTGTATGCTACCGTAGACACTTCATTAATCTACATATATGGTCAACTACTGTGATTTCCAAGGTATGAAGCAAGTAATTCCAAAAACTAAAGTAAGAGATGAATTTCAAGTCATCTCTTTCTCACGTGCTTAACTGCCATATTCAACAATTACACAGGACTTGGCCATTCTAAGGCTAAAGAAAAAGGATTTGCTAATAATAAACGGCATATCATTTAAACTACATAGCATATTCGCTTTCAAGCTGCATGCTACACGAGTTGGAAATTACCTCTGTCGCTTCCAAAAATATACACACTTTGCTCACAAGAACATTAGTTGGACAAACCGACAAAATTCGGCTACAAGACCATTCCTTCACCAGCTAAGAACTCGTGAACAACACCATTGACTTCAATCATGCTACAACCAGGATCTTTAGATACACCTTGTGCCCTCATCTTCTTCCTCAACTCTGTGGCATCATTGAACCTACCTTCAGACGCGTGAACATTTGACAACTGAACATAACCAGCACTGTCCTGTGGGTCCAATTCAAGAAGTTTCTTGGTCACACGCTCTGCCATTTCAACGTCATTGTGACTTCTGCAAGCACCCAAAAGAGACTCCCATACGACCTGAGCTTCTTTGAAAGGAACCTCTTTTGCAAGTCCTTCAGCCTCGTCTAACAGTCCAAACCGACCAAGCAAATCAACCATACATCCATAATGCTCTATCGTGGGCTTAATGTTATAAGTGTGCACCATTAGTTCAAACATTTTGTAACCTTCATCCAATAAACCAGAACGGCTGCAAGCTGATAAAACGCTAACAAATGTGACCTCGTTGGGCTTGAAACCATCATCTATTAATTCATAAAATACTTCTATCGCCCTTTTGCCATAGCCATGTAGGCCTAACCCCGCAATCATTGAATTCCATGTACTGACATCTTTCCTTGACGTTTTACGAAACACTTCCACCGCCTTCTCAAGACATCCACATTTCGAGTACATATCCACAAGAGCAGTAGCCAAAAACCCACCCACTTCAATCCCATTCTTATCGACATAACCATGAATCCATTCACCTTGACTCAAACCACTCACACTCGCACAACAAGACAACACATTAACAAACGTATAATCATCCGGCACCACCCCATCCTTCCGCATATCCTCAAAAAGCCTAAACACTTCATCAAACTCCCCATTTCTCGCATACCCCGTAATCATCACATTCCACGACACAACATCCTTAACCCCCATCTCATCAAACAAACGCCTCGCCTCTTTCATCATCCCCTCCTTAACATACCCCGAAACCATAAAATTCCAAGACTCCACATTCCTCACACCCATCTCACCAAAAAACTCAAGCGCATCCTCCATCATACCCATCTCACAATAAACACTCAAAACCGCATTCCACGACACCACATCCTTCACACACATTTCATCGAGCACCTTACGCGCATCTCCAAACTCCCCGTTTTTCGCATAAAAATGAATCAAAGTATTACAAATATACAAATCCCCATCAACCCCAGTTTTAACCACATGCCCATAAACCTGTTCACCAACACTAACACACCCAACATTAGCACAAGCTTTTAAAACAAAGGTATAAGTATAGTTATCAGGTACCACATTGTCATCAACCAACATGTCTTTAAAAAGGGTTAGTGACGTCATGGGTGTGGGTGACGTGGCGTAGCCTCTGATTAAGGTGTTGTATGAAAATGCATTAGGGTTTTGTAAGTGGGTGAAAATGGTGTGTGGGTATGTGAGGGTTTTGAGGGATACGGCGGCGGAGATGAGGTGGCCGGCGGTGAATGGGTGGTGGATGAGGCCGGTTTTGATGAGGTGGGCGTGGGTTTGATGGAGCTCCGGTACGGTGGTTGGTGGTGGTGGTGGGTTGATGAAGGTGGTTGACATTTTTTCTTGGTCAAAGTTTGATTAAGTGGAATAGTAAAAAGTCAAAACCCCAACGGTTATAAAACTGTCGGATAGGATTAGTATCAGTGCGGTTTGGTTCGGTTTGCCGGTCGTTATAGGGCGCGTTATAGCCTTATAACGCGACCCTATGACACATGACTATACCGCACATTGAGTTATAGGGTATCACCTTATTTTGGAGGGTTGTATTTTTCTCGCTTTCCTATACTCATACAATAGACCACATTATATAATTTTATGTTAACTTGTGTGTAGGTATCACTCCATAACGCGTGTTGTTTCCTTGTGTGTAGGTATCACTCTCTAATAGTGGCCGGAAGGTGCTCCGGAAAACCGAAAGGCCACCGTAGCAAGATTTTACCTCAACACCACATTATTTGTGTTAACTTTTCCGTCTATAAGGGTTGACTTAACCGTCGAAGGTGGTTCTCAGGAATTCGACCTCAAGACCCCTTTTAAGTTCTAACCGTTTTTTATGAAGGAATTACAGTTTGTCACATAATACATTAAGTGCTTGCTATTTATACTTTTTTTTATTATAATATATGTGTTATTTAACTTTAGATACTTAATTTTGGTTTAGTAATAAAAGGTTTAAATGTGATTTTTTTAGAGTTCTAGATTAACAAAAGGCTATAATACTCTAAAGTTTTCGGAAGAGATGATAATTGATAAGTCAGTTCTTAAATACATGATAAGAAACATTAATAGTTTTAAATTTTTTTGAAAACTAAGATTCTTTAAAAAACATTAAATGCTATAAGATTCTTTAGCCATTCAGTCTCACGGCCTGCGTGTCACAATCTGAAAGATCAACAGCCATTGGTCCTTACTATTCTTTAGCATCAGGTTTCACTGTCTTGCGTGTCACAATATGAGAAGCAAACACTAAGATTCTTATAGCATTTAATGCTCTTTATCATGTGCTCATAAGATACAAGTTAAAAATTCTCTGATAAGTCTCGATTAATACTATTAAAAAAAATCAATACTCATGTGCTTTAGAGAAATGCTACATCCTCAAATAATTCATAAAATAACATTCACACAATGACTTGACATGTATTGTGATCCAATTATATTGCATTATAAACTCTTTTTTTATTTCTTACTCTCCACAATTAGTCAACAAATCATTGTGCGAATATCATTTTATAAACTTTGTAGTATTCTCCAACACACATTTACTGTTTGGATACTACTTTAATCTAAACTTTTTCAAGCTAGCTTTATCAATGTTTGACTAACTTGTTATTCGGTTCACGGATTTAATGACCAATAAATGAAGTTTATACGCCAGCATGCACGTAGCTATGCTTTTCGGTAAGATGGTCAAGCAAGTCTAATCTTACTTTAATACTTTATAATAACAATCACTTGACTTTTGTGTTCTTGTATCAAGAAGTATATAAATAATACGATCTTTCCTTTTTCAAACATGTAAGTAAACGTACAAATAAGCATGCCGAGACAAATTTCATGTCGAATCCAAATGAGATCTAATTTAAAATTCTTTGAACCGGTGCCTCTTCAGCACATGAAGAGATTATTTGAATGTAAACAGAAAATAAGCAATGTTTTCGTTTATTTTTTTTAAGAAGCATTTTTCTTTTCTTTTATCTGCGAACCTCTGCAGGCGAGCAAAAGTTTTTGTTTGTTTTTTTTGCTGATATAAGTGTTAAGAAGCACTTCTCACATCTTCAATATTTCAGACATAAACTTTCATTTTTTCCCATTTCTTTAACACTCATCTCCCACCACCACCTTTAATATTCGTTTGTTTTATTTACGCGAGGCCGTCTCATGTATTTTGGTGACCGTGTGCTATAACTACGAGTAGGCCCTATTAGACATAAAAGTTTTGACCATTTTTAGTGACTTAATACAAGTTTAATATCTCATGTGAAAAATATATTCATGTTTATAATATTGTGATTCATTGTCATTCCAATAATTATATTTATGAGATTTGCTAACAACCACCCTATGAGTATTGTTAGGTACCGTTATTTTGGATTGAAATATCCAATGTAAATGATAATTGTATTGCCACTTAAAATTCAAAATTTAAAATATCTATAAAGTTGAAAACCAAAAATAAAGGTGAGTTAATATGTTTATGCCGTTTCAGTTATCTTCCCTTGAAGGCATACCATAGCGGTTCTTAAATACCAGTGTACATGGATACATGATTTATACTTAAATATATGCCTCGTACTCCCATAGTCTTTATGGAAAGAAATTACAATAATATGATTGGTGCTTCTATATTTTAAACATGTATATAATTAAAACCAGTAAAAATTGGTGGCCCTGTGAAGGTGGGGGCCTGTGCCATTGCACATGTGGCACACCTCTCGAGCCGGCCATGTATTTACGTTTTTATTTACTTTTTTTATCTGTTTTCATACGTTTTTATACCGAAGTGATGCATTTTGTATGTTTTTTGTACATTTGCATACGTTTATGTACGTTTTGAACGTTTGCATAACTTTTCTTACGTTTCATACGTTTTTATCTGTTTTTTTTCGATTTGTACGTTTTTGTACATTTTCGTTTATATTTTTACGCTTTTGTATGTTTTTTTACGTTTTCGTCCGTTTTCGTACGTTTTCGTGTGTTCGTCAACGTTTCCATACGTTTTCGTACACATTTACGTTTTTGGCCGTTTTCGTTCGTTTTTGTCTGTATTCGTAAGTTTTCGTCCGTTTTTGTCTCTTTTCATCCGTTTTCGTCCGTTTTCTTACGTTTTCGTCCGTTTTGTACGTTTTTTATGTTTTCGTCCGTTTTTTACGTTTTCGTATGTTTTTTACGTTTTATTTCTTTTTCAGTCGTTTTTATACGTTTTTGGACGTTATTATACGTTTTCATCCTTATAAAAAAAGCACAAAAACGTAAAAAAAAGTATGAAAACGTAAAAAAAAAACGTATAAAAAACGTACACAAACGTATAAAAAAGTAAAGAATTATGAAAACGTAAAAAAATGTATAAAACGTAAAAATAGTATGAAAACTAGCGAAAACGTAAAAAAACTAAAAAAACGTACAAAAAGGTATGAAAGTTACAAAATAGTATGAACGATATGAAATCGTTTACAAAAAAAGTATTTCTAAAACGTATAAAATAAAAGAGGACAAAAAACGGAGGAAAACGTAAAAAAAAAAAAATGACAAAACGTACGGAAATACGTAGCAAAAATGTTACGAAAACTAAAAAAGTTACGAAGATGGACGAAATAAAAAGTACAAAAACGTAGGAAAATGAACAAAAATGTATAAAAACGTACAAAAAAGTATGAAAACGTACAAAAACACTAGTGAAAAAATAAAGAAAACAAAAAGAATGAAATAAGTACTTCAATAGCAAAAAAAAACGGTCTTTTTCCTGTAGATGAAGATTTAGATGTACCTCTTCTTTTGTAGACATGGTTTGTAGATAAAGAAGTAAAACCTCTGAAAAAACAAACTAAACTAGTTTTTACTTAATTCAGACTTTGCAAGATGGGCCTCATATGACACTTTGGACTTGTTTTATTAAAACTATCCAGATTGCAAGATACTACTATGATTACAAAGGATACAGAATATCCTTTTTTAGAACATCAAGGTTTTTGGAGGGCGAGTCTTTAGCTCGGATGTACGTGAGTGTAGTCGGAGTCGACCGACTCCGACCCTTCTCCAAGCACACTCAAACATGTACCTATATACATAAATAAAGTGCCTTAATCAGTAGGTCATTTGGTGATGATTATCGTGAATTTGTTATTTAAATGTTTAAGCCTATATACATAAATAAAGAAGTTTTTTTCTCTTTACCCTATCCAAATACTATGTATATAAACGGATCGAGAATGATATGTTAAGGTTACTCGGAGAAGTTGAGCTTCTTTGTTTTTTATGTACGCGGCCAAACTGGTATACCCATGATTGTTTCTGAACTTTTCCCTAGTCCAGCTGAAATGTTTAACCAACGAGGTTTGAACTCTAATATCGGGTAAAACTTTGAGAACTTTGAGAACCCTTTACCGGCATCTTCACAAAATTGTATATCCAACTTTCAGATCATCTAAAATGCAAAACAGATAAACACTATAATAACAGACATAATTCGCTAATTATTTTAACCTGAATCATAATGTCCTTATATTTACAGACACAATAAGCAGTCAAGTACTAACAAATGTCTCTACCAAACCCTCACTATGATTTACAAACATCTATATCCCACAAAACTGGAAACAAAATAAGTCTTCAAAATTTAACACACAAACACAATCTATAGAATCTAAGTTTTCTCGAATTGAGCAAGCTGCCCCATTTGATCTGCAAGACTATTAACACTCCTCATATTCCACCAAAACTTTCCATATTGATCAAACCCTTTGCGATCGTTATCATTCATAGAACCACTAGGAGTCTCGGTGAAAAACTGCGCCCAAAACCCGTCATTAACAGCCGCTTGCACGTGTCCCACATTCCCACTTTCTCGTACTTCATTTGTTTCAACGGTCTTGGATAGTTCAGAATCCATATGAGGACTAATTGGTGGCTCGTGATACACCTCTGGTTGCGTTTTTTGTTGTACAAAAGCTTCCCTAGCTTCTGTTAAAATGTCCTCCCAAAATATAAGAGATGACTCCAACTTTTCTACCAATTCTGTATCTACATCCAAAAGGGTGTCTATAGAAAAAGCATCAGATAACGGGACGTTAAAAGAGGACGCTTGATCACTAGTTTCAGCCAAAAGTCGTCTCTTTCGATCATTTGTGTCCAAAAATTGAGCTGGTTTTTGCAAAGTATTATCTAACGCACATAAGAAATCTATTTGGTGTTTTCTAGCACTCTTTAAACGCTCTGTCAATGCGCGTGCTGCCAATTCAATCTCTTCTTGTACTTGTTGAACCTTTTGAAACTCTGAAGACAAAGATTCTTTCTCGTACCGCAACCTGTACAACTCTTTTTTGTACTGAATTCTTTCTGATTCAGTCAATGGAGACGACGAAGAAGCTCCATTCATATTAATGTTGTGCATCGAATGACTATGTACGGGCTTTTTTCTATGAATGTTCTTTAAAAGATGTGGTTGGCCTTTAACAAAGTCTTCATTAGAAAATTCCCATTGTTCTGGATCAATTTTTCGAAACCCCTAAAAGATTAAAACCCAAAAACGAAATAAGCTTAAGGCTAAAAACATCAAAACCTTATAAAAAAAAAGAATAAAAATTTCTACTTACATAAGTATTGAGTTGTCTGATAAAGCTCGAGAAATTATTGTGCTTAAAGAACCTCGGAAGCAATTCACCCGAGAACTCAGGCGGGTTCCAGACGACAAAGCTTCTTTCGTTGTGGCTCCACGAGACTATGTGATCGGTTAAAGGATCATCCACCATTTCGTACGTCTTGACAATAAACGGAGGCAAATTACTTGCATTACTTTGAGCCTCATTCATTGTAAAACCATAAAAAAAACACCTCACTATTAAAATCAACTAATTATCACCCTAACACCCCGAAACACGATTAAAATTTGAAATCTTCAAAAACCAATAAAACATAAAGGCACTTAACAAGTCATTGTTGCCCTAATTATACTTCATACCAAATAAAACATATAAAAAACAAAAAGTATGTCACTTTTAAGTTAAAAACTTATGATAACTTGGGAAAAAGAAAACCATCAGACATCAAAGTAGTTAAAAAAACAGCAACCCATTTGCGGAAACTTAAAGAAAAAGCAAGAAAAAAAACTAAATTACCAGAATTTGAGTATGGGTTATATTTGATGATATATGGAACAAAGACGAGAATCACGTTGGAAAGTTAATCTTATTTACGTAGCCTAACTTAATATTATTTTATTAGACGTGGGTATTATTATATTAAGAACATGCTTATTGAATGACGTAATGGCTTTGGTGGCTTATTCACCTTGTTCCAGAAGTCTTTTCCGTTTGTGGCTGCTAATGGTTACGAGTATTTCGCGGTAAATTTGGATTTAGATAAACTATTGTTTCTTTGCGGAAAAAAACTATGCTCGAGTAAATTTTAATGACATGAGAAGTAAATCGAGTTTATGGCTAACTGAGGTAGGATGTAATGGTCACATTTTCAAGACTTTATCTTTATCTCAGCGTTGCATCAGTTTTTAACACACTAGCTAACCCACCAACTAATATTCGTAGTGGTGACCACCTAATTAACTAAACACATAAAAATAACTCATCTAATACAAAAATACCTCACACGCAGTAACAAATAAATTTTTTTGGTTAGGTGGTCTGCACCATCGAAACACACCAAACATGATATTATAAGACGTGATATATGATTGTATAAATAATGAGAGAATACATATGACCCAATATTTATAGCCTAACGCTTGGGCCTATACCAATCCTAGTGTAATACAAATACTAATACAATTATAACTCAAATTCGAATTCACTAACAGCTCCCGCACTTGGAGCGGGAGTAGAACAAACACTCACAGTGTTTCGAAACTCAGCAAACAAAGCATGTGGTACTTGTAAAAGAACTTGTAGATTAACCAATGATGTTCTTTATGACATCAAGATACTCAAATTGATTTAAAACTCAGCAAACAAAGAAGGCAGTACTTGTACAAGAAATTCTAGATTCATCAATGATGTGTTTTAAGACATCAAAAATCTTCAAAGTGATTCTTGAAGAAGTGATGCCAAGAGGCATATTGAAGAAGTAACACCAATCGTCGAGCTTTATTTGACTTTAGGTGGACTTTTAAGTCGATTTTAGATGAAGACCTGTTAAGGAGATTCATTCATGAATCGAATCCTGATGTCGTATGTACAGTATTTTATTGTTTAACGCTCCTCACAGAACCGGAGGTTAAAGTTACCAAACGTCGAGGGATGAACGAGACATTCCTCCATATATATGTTTATTTGTTAACTCTTATACATACAGGTAACTTAAGGTGTAACCACCTCAGATCCAATACCGTTAGACTCATTTCCACATACTCATACTCATACTCATGTTTCAAAGTCACACTATCAACACTAAAGATTAAAAACAATCAAGAAAGCTCAGAATCGACAAAGTCAAAGACACTCCTCAATGTTTGAATAAAGATAGTCACATCAAGGGAAATCATCAGACAAAGATTATCAGGTGAGATTGTTAGCCAGCTTTCAAGATGATGCAAAGTATGAGTATGTTGGTCCAAAAGCACAAGGAGATTCAAGGATGCACAAGAACAAGAATGTATCAAGTATTCATATAGAGAAAGTGACGGTCATCACCAATATCAAGATCAAAGTATTGGTCACTCCTATCAAGTGCATCCACAACAAGGAAAGATTTGAAGATCTCAGAACACAAATTCAAAAGACAAAGGTTCAAGATCAAAGATCACAAAACATGAAGGAACGAAGTCTACTACAACAAAGTTTAAGACAAAGACACAAGACTGCAAGAAACGAAGTCAAACCAAGAATGAAATGACCGCTCCTTTGGGGGAGATTGTTAGCCTTAGAAATATCAAGTCAAACAAAGAAAGTAACGATCATCATAGTTAGTGTCGGTCTTTAGTTGATTGGAACTTTGTATGTAAATGTAATAGACTAGTCATGGACTCGGGCTCGAGAGTTAATCTAATATTGTACGTGTTATGGGCCAAAAGACCAACCAAAGTCGAGTCGGACCCATACTTAGTTACTTAGGTGTCCCATTATTCGTAAGTACTATAAATACCCCTCCTAGCATGTTAGGAAAGAGTTGGTTCATTTTTATCTTGCTAGTGAATCCACCATCATTTCCTTCTCTTTATTTTCTCCATGACTCGCCATCTCTCTCTCTCTCTCTCTCTCTCTCTCTCTCTCTCTCTCTTACATTCTCTCTCTACAATTCTACATGTTTAGCACTAAATCTTTATGTGAAATGACTTAGTTTTACGGATAACAATCAATATATAAATCTCATTAGGATACATTCCACGTATACACTTGTTGTTTACAATAAAGAACACGAGTTATAACAAAGAGTCCTACGCATTATCATTAGATTTTGCTAGAAAATTCAGAGTGGTACTCTTTAGTACTTCACATTAACGAATGTAGATCCTTCCAGTGTCAAACATCAGACAACACTGCGATAGGTGACATGTGCGATCTTGAAAAAGATCAAACTTGTGTTAACTAGAAATCCAATGCGATCCAAGCTTATGAGTATTGACGGGAAACACCAAAATTGTTGATGTTTACTTCAAAGTTTACATCAATGATTCACCTGAATTCATTGTTATCCTAACTTTAAAGGGAATCCAGATTCAGGAACGACATGTAGGATATCGGAAAACGTCATTAACGTCTCTTGACGTGTCCGTTTTAGATAAAATACACTTCAAGCTGGAAAACCTGTTAACGAGATCCATTTCACGAATCGAATCCTGATGCCGCAGGTACAATATTTATACTGTGAAACGGTCCTCACGGAACCGGAGGTTAAAGTTACCGAACTTCGACGAATGAAGAAGACATTTGTCCATATCTGCTGTTTATTGTTAACTGATGACATCAAATAACGTCTATTTTATAGCATCATTTATCCCATGTATTTAACCCATTTTATATAATTATTGCAAAGAATTGTTACTTAATCGTTTATATTTGAGAATTGCAGTAATTATGGAGTAGTTGGTGAATATTAGCAAAAGGCGCGCATTTTGGAGCTTAAATGAAGATATTTTGAAGATTACTATTCTGAAGACCAATACGCCGTATCCATCAAGGAAGATACGGCGTATCCGTGCCTGCACTCACCAAAGACCACAAAGGAAAGAAGATCAATACGCCGTATCCAGAAGATGTCAATACGTCGTATTGAAGATATAGTATGTGAATATTCTGGAAGATATCAAACGTGGTCCCTACTCCAAGAAACTCCAATACGCCGTATCCAATTCCTTGGATACGCCGTATCGAACCGACTTCCAGACCCTATAAATACAAAACTCAAAAACGAGTTTTAAGTGTGCTAAATCATATTCTCGATACCTAAACCACAAAAGTCGATTTTCAGAGGAGAAAAAGAGCAGAAGAGGTCTTGCAACGCATTCCAATCCATAGAAGACAACGTGTAATTCCATATACTTTTGTAATCGTTTAGTTTTTGGTATCATTCATTAACTCGGTTAGTTTACCTTAGCTAAAACAATTACTCTTGTATTAGTTATGATGTTTGAAGATTTAAATGTTTGGTATTGTTTATCTCGATTTCTTGATTTATCGTTGAATGCTTGTTTATGTTTATCAACTTATACTTGTTTACGTGCTTTTATATGCGACCTATCATTCAACTGAATCTAGTGATACGGACCAAGTAATCTAGAGTCTGGGATAGCTCTCCATATAGTGATTTATACATCTAGACCAATATGATCACAAATAACGACCTACCTTTGCCTTTAGATTAGTGAGCTTAGTTGGACCGGCAGGTGACCCTTGGGATCAACAAGTACGTTCTTAATTAATTGGTAAAGATTTGGTTAGTGGACTACTAGTGTATAAATTGTCGTTAAGCGGTAAGTGGGTAAAGTCTCTATGAGCTAGGGTTTAACAAGATCACAATTGCTTTAATCCCTAAGATAGATTATAATTAGCAAATAAGGATGCTTTAATTATGACAGAATTAATGTATCTAGGTCTTAGGAAGAAGTCCCGCCTAAGTCTTAAGAATGATATGCCGCCTCGAGAGAAGAAATCATTGCACTTAATAAACAAACCAACGTTCTAATCGGATTAATAATGGTTAATACAGTTTTTCTATCATAAGGCTCGACCGCTGTTTGATCTTCTGTTAATTAGCCTGCGTGGGTTAAAGTGTCTTGAATTGATTGTAGTCACCAAACAAACCCGTGCTAGTCTCTCAGACTGAAACCTCCCATTTACCTGTTAGAATTAGGATTAGAACTAACATAGGATTACCATAGGTTTGACTTAGATTAGAATTAACATAGATTAGATAAACCAAAATATAAATAAATTGAGAGATTTAACCTCGCTTCAAGTGTTCGACACCCTACTTACCACAAATCTACCACCGACCGGGTACACTGCCTGTTAAAGTGTTGTTTTTGGTTAAGTCGGCAAAATATAAATTTAAAAATTGAACTATTATAAATAAACACCACATAACGAAACGATCAAGTTTTTGGCGCCGTTGCCGGGGAGTAAAAATTAATCTTGATTTTTTTTATGTTTTGGTTTTTAACATTAGATTAGATCTAACCCTTATGAGTAGTATTAATTAGATTAGTGTAATTTAGAGTAGTTTATATTCCTGCTTGTTTATTCTGTTTAATACGGCGTATTCAGTTCATCGAATACGACGTATTGGTTATTTAATAGTTTTCCTAGCAAGATTGTTACAGGATGGACGATCCGAACATTACTATAGAGCAATACATGAGCAAGACCCAAGCTGACTATGGATCGGGGGTTGTCAGGCCCAAAATTAAAGACAATGATAACTTTGAACTAAAGGGCCAATTTCTCAAGGAACTACGTACTAACACCTTCAGCGGTTCAGATCATGAAGATGCGAACGAACACATTGAGAAAGTTCTTGAGATAGTGGATCTATTCCACATTCCTAATATTACTATAGACCAAGTGATGCTTAGAGCCTTCCCCATGTCCCTTACCGGAGCCGCAAATCGATGGCTAAGAAACAAACCAACTGGTTCGATTACAACTTGGAAAATCTGAAGACTAAGTTTCTAAGCAAATATTGCCCACCTGCTCGTACTGCAAAGAAAATGGAGGAAATCAACAACTTTCAACAAGAGCCGGACGAAAACGTCTATCAAGCTTGGGAACGATTTAAAGAGATCTTGATGAAGTGTCCTCAACACTATTTAACGGAGATGCAGGAGGTAGTCTTGTTCTATAATGGATTAGATGTTCCAACTCGACAAATTCTTGATTCAAGAGGTGTCATACCATCAAAGACTGCCGCTGACGCAAAAACAACCATCCAAGAAATGGCTGAATACTCTCAAAAATGGCACAATGGAATATCAAGAGTCAGAAGTACTGAAACTTCTGATGGATTAGAAGCAATACAGGCATAACTGAACAACCTTGGAAGAGAAATCAAAAAGGTAAATGAAAAAGTTTATGCTGCTCAAGTAGGATGTGAACAATACAAAGGACCCCATTACACCAAATATTGCCCACTAAAAGAAGAAGGGAAAACCCTAGAAGAAGCTTACTACACGTAATTTGGTGGACCTTTTCAAGGAGGGGGATATAGAGCAACAGCTCCAGGTTACTATCAAAGGAACAACGCAAATCCTTCGTACCAAGAACGAAGGCAATCAATGGAAGATACCTTGAGCAAATTTATGGGAGAATCGGCATAAAGACACGAAGAAAACTTAAATTTGATTAAAGAAATCCGAGCTTCGACAGATGCTGCCATAAGGAACCATGGAGCATCAATTAAAACTTTAGAAATTCAAATCGGGCAGATGAGCAAGGTACTACAGGAAAGAGGATTTAGAAGCCTACCTAACTCTACTGAAGCGAACCCGAGAGATCAAGTCAAGTCGATTTCAACTACCATTGAAGCTGATTCATACCCAATACGCCGTATTAGATCCTCCCAATACGCCGTATTCACTAGACAGAACCGTACACTAATGTACGAGACAAGACAAATGACAATTCCGTTTCCAAGTCGCTTGAATGGTTACTACTGTGAAGAAAAGAAGGGATCATATGGACCACAATTCTCGAAAGCTGACTCTGAAGCTTCACATATCAATAATTCCATACCTCGAAAGGAGAAAGACCCAGGGAGTTTTACTTTACCTTACTTTATTAATAATGTTTGCTTTGATAATGCCCTTGTTGACTTAGGAGCTAGCGTTAGTGTTATGCCTCTCTCGACCTACCTTAACTTAAGATTAGGCGAATTAGCTCACACTAAGTTGACAGTTGAATTAGAAGATAGGACAGTGAAATATCCAAAAGGAATAGCTGAAAACGTACTAGTAAGAATTGGTAAATTTACTTTCCCAGTAGACTTTATAATTCTGGATACGCCCGAGGATATCAAAGTGCCCTTGATCCTCGGAAGACCATTTTTGTCTACCGCCTGTGCTAAGATTGATGTTTACAAAAGAAAGATTACTTTAAGGGACGGGGAAGAAAGGATTGTTTTCACAAGTGTTAAACCTGCTAGTAGTTTAATTAAGAGGGTCTACATGCTAAGTTTAAGAGAAAGAATGGAACTTGATTTAGAAGCTAGGCTAATGAGAGAGACTTTGGTGTTAAATAGATCATTAGACCCTTTCTTGGAAGATTACATTGAATTAAATGATCTAAATAAACCATTTGAGCTTAGGAGAAATCAAGGAGATGATTTGATGCCCACCATTGAGGAAGGTGAGGTAATTGAGGAATTTAGAACTAGGGATGATGAACTTAACGTTGGAATTGATGATTACCCTAGTTATTACGACTATGATAAGAAGATCCATATAGATTGTGCTCACAACTTAAAGTTTTCTTGCATGATAGGATTTGAATTTACACACGCTAACTTTTTCCCATTATTATATGTCAATTTGATGTCCCAAAAAGTGTTCATATTCTAAAATGAAAGATTAAAATGGTTTACATATGTGAATTTTGTATATGGGGGGAAAGGGGGGGTAAAATGAAGAGGGGGGAAAAAGAAGGGGAAAGTGAAAAGGAAGAAGAAAAAGGAGAAGGGAGAAAAAGGGGGGAAGGGAAGAGAGAAGAATGAAAAAAAAGGTAAAGGGAAAGAGGAAGATAAAGAGGGAAGCCTTAATGAACATACCTATCTTTGTTGAAACTTTTTCTGTGATGACAGATTTTGCAGTTTTAGAAAATATGGATGCTTATCGTGATGAAGGAATGGGCGATGTTATTTTTGGTGAACCATTTTAAGAGAAGTTGGAATTAAAACAAATAGGTTCAAAGGGATAATTACCCTTTACAATGGTAATGATGAAGTAACTTACCAAATGGTGCGATCACATCCGAGGTTTAAACGCCACACTAATGAGCAATGCAACAAAATCCCACCATTACTAAAGGTAAGTAAGAAAGATGAGGTGAATGGAATCTCGCATGCATACCAAAAGCTTAAGGGGTTCTACAAAGGAGTATTGAATTTAAGACCCGATTACATTCGAGATGCGAAGATGGAAGAATGGCTCACATGCGGGCACATTAGCTTGCATGAGATGGAATGAAAGTGGAAGCTGAAGAATAATCTAACTTAAAGACTTCGCTGTAAACAAAAGTGCTTCCCGGGAGACAACCCGGATTGTTATTTAATTTTATCGAGTCTGTCTTCCCAGACATCAATACGGCGTATCCGCTACATATCATACGGCGTATTGATTGTCTGGACGTTATCAGTCTTTACTCTTTATGCACTTTAAAAACATTATTGTCAGTTCTGGCAATACGGCGTATTCATTCGCATGATACGGTGTATTCACCAAAACTGACCCGTATTTAGTTTGTTTAGTTTAGTTTAAATTAACCGTAGGTACCAAGATAGGAATACACGTTTTTCTTATGTTTTATACAGGACCTTGGAAGCAAAGAAATATCGACGAATATTGGTGGAGAATTTACAAATATAGAGATCTTAAAGTGTTGGAGTCTTGAAACTTTAAGGCGGCTGTTCAACGCAATCTTGCTAAAAAAACTCAACATGGAGAATCTACCGAGCAAATATCAGGGGAGTTTCTCATTCTAATTCTTTTTAATTCTCGTATTTAAAGTTTTATATATACAACGAGGACGTTGTATAATTCAAGTGGGGGGGGGGGGTGGAATTAGAAGGTAATACTTTTCTTAATAGTTCACACTAAAATGCTTAAATTATGCTTAAATTTAAAAAAAATTCAAGCATACTTTTGTAAAATTACTTGATACATAACCCGCACGCATAACCCTTGTTTAGAATTTGTGAGGATTTAAAACATTATCTATTTCCAGAATTTTACACTAAATTTCACAAAATATGAGTTGCCGTGATGATGTAGACTTATAGAACTTGCTTGGTATATCTATACGAGACCGCAATAATTTGTTCTATGGATTCAGATGGAGGTAAACTTGTTTAAAACTGATAAATTTTTAGGATACCACCCAAATCGCCTTACATGTTGCTTCTTAACTAACTACACTGTTATTAACCCCCATTATAAACTATTTGTTTACTCTCCATTTAAAGAAGTAAGATACCCTTATAACAACCCGTAGAGCCAATCCATTAGGGACTACACCAATTATTTGTTTACGTATACATTTTACCTACCCTATTCGATTAGTTTTATTTTACAGTTGCTATTTGCGTAAAGTGTAAAGTTTAATTATCCCGAGTCTTTGGTCTATTTTGATACGGTAGGGAAGAAATTTTGCACATTGGCAAAATGCGATTGTATATTTTAGTACAAATCTCATGTATTTTTAACTACCATCGCCAATTATTGGTACGTCCGAAGAATGAAGGAATTATCGAAGGAATTATCCGGAATTATTATTATCGTGAAGATGGTGAAACTACACCGAGTTTGGTAGTATAGTGTTATCGAAAAAAATCGAAAAAATAAGAAAAAATTACAACAAAAAAGAGAAGGAAAGTTTGAAGATAATCGTTTTGCAACTACCGAAGGAATTACATGAAGGATTGATTATTCGTTGATACAAATCGACGATGTAGAGTATTGTATAAAGTGGAAGATATCGCCACTTGCCTTGTAAAGTATGTAAAGTATGGTAAATTATGAAGTTGACCGTACGGAACGCCAACTTAGGTTGTTGTTTTTGATCTATGATCAAGACGTTGTAAATAGTTGTGTCTTTATCATGGTAACGGGCGGGGAAAAAGTGTCTAGCAACTTGTATTTTAGACTTAATCTATTTGTTTCGTAATTTTTATTTGTCAACAATTTAATTCCCTTTCCTAATCATTAACCATGCGTTTTACGCGAATGAGGATGTGATCAAGCGTGCATGTCTATTCCGTTGTTACGGCCATGCATGCATGTCTCAGCTGCCTTGTTGGTTTATTACTATTGATGAAAGTTAGAAGATACATACCCTATATTACTCTACTATTCCTACTCTTTAGCTTATTCGAGGTGGGAGTGAGCAGTCACATGTGTCTATCATGTCGTTACGGGTGTGTATGTGTGGTCTTTGTCGCCCTCCTAGAATATTGGTATCGACAAAGATTAGTTAGAGTAATCAACCCTAAGCCTTCTCATACAAACCCATATTTACCTTTATAAACTTGTTACTCTTGAGCTTTAGCAGTAGAGATGTGTATCATTGCCAAGCTTATGATAGAATACTCGTCACGACCGAGCAATTGAGCGAATTGGTTACATGTTACCACATAGATTAGTTGAGTGATTTGAGTGTTTTCATCTTCCTATTTCGTGAGGTGTTTGGTTGTGTACTCGTAATAGATCAAATAAATGCTTTAATGGAAAATATCCTTAGGGATACATTTTTATAAACTTCTAAAGGCTACTTGAGGACAAGTAGGATTCAAGTGGGGATATTTGATGACATCAAATAACGTCTATTTTATAGCATCATTTATCTCATGTATTTAACCCATTTTATATAATTTGCACACAGAATTGTGTTACTTAATCGTTTAAATTTGAAATTGCAGTAATTATGGAGATAGTTGGTGAATATTAGCAAAAGGCGCGCATTTTAGAGCTTAAATGAAGATATTTTGAAGATTACTATTCTGAAGACCAATACGCCGTATCCATCAAGGAATTTACGGCGTATCCGTGCCTGTACTCACCAAAGACCACAAAGAAAAGAAGATCAATACGCCGTATCCAGAAGATGTCAATACGCCGTATTAAAGATATAGTATGATAAAATTCGAAGATATCAAACGATGTCCCACTCCAAGAAACTCCAATACGCCGTATCCAATTCCTTGGATACGCCGTATCGAACCGACTTCCAGACCCTATAAATACAAAACTCAAAAACGAGTTTTAAGTGTGCTAAATCATATTCTCGATACCTAAACCACAAAAGTCGATTTTCAAAGGAGAAAAAGAGCAGAAGAGGTCTTGCAACGCATTCCAATCCATAGAAGACAACGTGTAATTCCATATACTTTTGTAATCGTTCAGTTTTTGGTATCATTCGTTAACTCGGTTAGTTTACCTTGACTAAAACAATTACTCTTGTATTAATTATGATGTTTGAAGGCTAATACCCTTCGGGTATTAGCCATTATTATGAAGATCTGAATGTTTGGTATTGTTTATCTCGATTTTTTTAATTTATCGTTGAATGCTTATTTATGTTTATCAATTTATATTTGTTTACGTGTTTTTATATGCGACCTATCATCCAACTGAATCTAGTGATACGGACCAAGTAATCTAGAGTCTGAGATAGCTCTCCATATAGTGATTTATACATCTAGACCAATAGGATCACAAATAACGACATACCTTTTCCTTTAGATTAGTGAGCTTAGTTGGTCCGCCTGATGACCCTTGGGATCAACGAGTACGTTCGTAATTAATTGGTAAAGATTTTGTTAGTGGACTACTAGTGTATAAATTGCCGTTAAGCGGTAAGTGGGTAAAGTCTCTATGAGCTGGGGTTTAACAAGATCACCATTGTTTTAATCCCTAAGATAGATTATAATCAGCAAATAAGGATGCTTTATGCGGATGCATTAATTATGACAGAATTAATGTGTCTAGGTCTTAGGAAGAAGTCCCGCCTAAGTCTTAAGAATGATATGCCGCCTCGAGAGAAGAAATCATTGCACTTAATAAACAAACCAACGTTCTAATCGGATTAATAATGGTTAATACAATTTTTCTATCATAAGGCTAGACCGCTCTTTGATCTTCTGTTAATTAGCTTGCGTAGGTTAAAGTGTCTTGAATTGATTGTAGTCACCAATCAAACCCGTGCTAGTCTCTCAGGCTGAAACCCCTCTTTTACCCGTTAGAATTAGGATTAGAACTAACATAGGATTAGCATAGATTTGACTTACATTAGAATTAACATAGATTAGATAAACCAAAATATAAATAAATTAAGAGATTTAACTTCGCTTCAAATGTTCGACACCATACTTACCACGAATATACCACCGACCGGGTACACTGCCCGTTAAAGTGTTGTTTTTTGTTAATTCGGAAAAATATAAATTTAAAACTTGAACTATCATAAATAAACACCACACAGCGACACGATCATTAACCCTTACATGTGCAGGTACCGACGATGTAACTACCTCATTCCAACACCGTCATATTCATAACCACATGCTTATACTCAAAGCCTCAAGATTCAAGTATCAATGATGAAAGCTCAGAACGAACAAATATACACTTTCGCAGCGCTTATAATCAAGAACTTTTTCAAAGACTTCAAGATAATGATTACAAGTGGCTCAAGTTAAAACCACCACTTTAGAGATGATATAATGGGGAGATTCTTAGCTCATGAATATTATATGAACAACCGCTCCAGATGAGGAAGATTGTTAGCTTTCAAGACAAGTATGAGCATGTTAGTCATCAAGTGATGATGAAAGATCTCAAAGGCCAAAGATAAAGAAAATAAAACAAAAAAAGATCAAGATCAAAATCATAAGAGCATGATTGGAACAAAGAAACTAGCACAACTATTACATGAACAAGACTTAAGATCAAAACAAAAAATATCAAAGATCAAGATCACAAAAAGAGATCTTAATGATCACTTTTTAAGGGGAGATTGTTAGCATTAGATGAGTTAATCATTGATCAAGTTGATTTTTTTCAGATACACTTTTAGCAAAATTGATCCGAATGACATGACTTTATTAAATATTAGACATGTTTCTACTTTCCTTGCTCACATTTTTATATAAATAGTTTATCTTGTTATAAAGTGTTAGAAAAACACACAAAGGAAACAAGATGCATGAGTAAAAGCATAGCACGTGTATTGCTCCATGTGTGAGAATAGAAGTTAAACAAATTTGTCTTTCGTATTGATTGTTTTTCACCGGCCATGTTGTTTTCACTTCGCAAAATGATTAATTAAATCAAGGAATATCATAAAATAAATAAAAAAATAGATCCTCTTGGAAACGTATTAGAAAATACATATAAAAGCAGATATCTTTCAAACTACATACATATTGCAAAATATAATAATGATTTGCTATTAATTGGCCATAAACTCCAAGTAAATTAACACCAACAACAGTATATATACGCTGAAGCTTGAATTGACCCACCCAAATTGTGCATAAATTGTTCACCAAGCGATCAACATTAAACACGTTGATAAAACGAACATAAACGTCAAGAGTAAATAATATTTCTTTGTTCTCATTTTATGTCTGTACATACTATTTTAGTTCATTTTAAAAAGATGTTTATTTGTGATATGTAAAAATATTAAGAACTTAACACCTTACCTATTTTATCTACAAATTAAATAATGTTATGTAAGGCTGAATCTTTTATGCAACGATAAGCCCATTTGCTTATTTATTTTTTCTTTTGATTGACTATCTATTTGTTAGTTTAAGCTAAAAGTCAAGATCAAACTTCTTCCATGTATTTGTATTACCATTATGTCATATAGTTGTAATGTTGATGGACCAAAATTATAACAATATGAAGCAATTTCCTTAGAAGACCAATAAATGCAAGTTGGTTCATATTTTCTAGTTTATGACCAAGATTTGTTGTCCAACTAAAGGTCTCTTTAATTGGACTTAATTGCAAGTTGGTTATTGGCGCCATCAACATGTTACTAGCAAATTACTAAAATAGTGTAAAATGAGATCTTACGCCACCAAGAAATACAAGAAGCTCGACACTTTTAGGTTTTAATAAGAACCCAAGTTCCACATGTATCAAACGAATGAATATGTTCAAAAGCAATCATCAATTTATGTTGTTTCTGGAATTCAGTTATATAACAGCCTACTAGGACCCATGAAACAGTCAAACCAAAGGTTTGTCAACTTTTTACAACTGGCAAAAGTTCCTTTTGGACCCAATAAATGAGATCATCTTTCTAGAATCCAGCTTATTTCCAAGTACAAAACTCCAAAATGTTTTAATGAGTAGATTTTGTTGTTTTACTATTATTTTGTGGATTTTCTTTTGTAAAACTTATGTGGATGTAGCATTTCTCAGAAATAGAATTGCTACATCCACATAAGATTTACAAAGACAAATCCACACATGATGTGTCATGGAAAACTATTGGTAGTATTTCTTATCATTTTTATTCTTGTTCATTATATATGCACCACAAATCAACTATGACACTCATTTTGTGGATTTTCTTTTGTTTGTAAAACTTATGTGGTTGTAAGACTGCCTCATGAAAGAGAATTGCTACATCCACAGTAGATTTACTCATCGACAATCCACACAATGACTGTGTCAATGAAAACTGTGGTAGTATCTCTCATCATTTTTATTCTTTTAATATTATGCATCCACAATCAACGTTCCAATTTTTTGTGGATTTTCTTCTTGTAAAACTTAGTGAATGTAGCATTCCTCAGAAGAGAAATTGCTCATCCCACATAAGATTTACAAAGACAAAATATACACAATGATGTGTCATGAAAAACTATTGGGTAGTATCTTAAAAGTTCCTTTTGGACCCAATAAATGAGATCATCTTTCTAGAATCCAGCTTATTTCCAAGTACAAAACTCCAAAATGTTTTAATGAGTAGATTTTGTTGTTTTACTACTAACAGAAAACATGCATGCATTAAAAAAAAAATACGTTTTTGCCAAAATTGTCTTTATAATACTCGCATAATTGGAAGTACTTCATTTGTAAATAAGTACTCAGAGTTAGGAGCATTCGTTCATTAATTCATTATATTCACGTTTTTTACTGTCTAACAAAACCAACATTATCATATGGATATTATCATTGCGACGTGCAAGAAGTGCCGTGAACTAATGTCGTAAACAAACTGAACATTCAATGAACATTTCACCATTCGGTAAAAGTTCGTTTAAATTCATTTATTTATCAAATGAACGAACATATATAAACAACACTTTTACGTTTATTTGGTTAAATAAACTAACATGAAAAAAGTCTTTTCCGTTCATCTATGTACGTAAAGTTCTGATTATGCGTCCGTTTACGTTCATTTATTTGTTTCGTCTATCGTATCTTTTTATCATATACTTTTAAATTTAGTTTAATTAAACAAAATAACACTTGTAAAACATAATATTATGTATATTTATAAATTTTATGTTTATCTTTTTACGTTCATTCAAGTTCGTTCTTTTATGTCCGTTCGTTTATGTACGTTCAGTGGCTTAATGAACGAACATAAACAGACACGAACAACCTTATTTTTCTCAATAAACAAACATGAACAAAAAATCGGTCCGTTAAAACGACCGTATTTGTTTATTTGCTCAGTTAAAAGTAAACGAACGAACGTGAACAAAACTACATCCGTATTCGTTCGCTGTCGATTAGGCCCTACTATAAACTAGAAACAAAAAAGTTGACTGAAGGTCCCTTACCTTGTCAATTATTAGTAACTTCTTAGAATAGGGAATGGCCAAAGTGACGTTTCAAATTTAAGTATCGAATTGAGTTGTCTAAGAGTCGATTTCGATTAAGCATGTCTTAATTACAAGAAAGGTACACCCTAATATGTCGATTTCTTTCGAGCTTCTCAGAAACGAAATGTTTTACGAGTGACCTATCAAGTGTCAACTAATACTGTCTGGATTCAGACGTGTTAAATACTTAGGTGCTGTTTGTTTATTAAGAGGCTTTGAATCTGAATCTGATTCGCACATCTGAATCTGAATATTCGATAGAAAAGTCTGAATCTGATTCTCATCTTAATCTGAATAAGTGGTCGAGAAGTCTGAATTTGAATGAAATAAAAATGTTTGTTTTGGTAAAAATGTATAGATGTGTGAAACAATAGTTTTTACAATTTAAATATAAAATGATTCATTCGCACAGAAAAATAAATTTTATTTAATAATTTTTTTTATAATATACTCAATTTAAATCTAAAGTATTTAAAAAAACATGCATTAAACAAAATATAAATGACTCTGAAATCGTAACCGTTCAATTTGAACAAAATATAATTTGGCACATATCATCATATATATTCTTTATATAACAAAACATATGCAATCATTCTATTTAATACTTTTAATACAAAAGATAAAAGTGAAACAAGAAAAAAATATAAGTGCAAAGTAAAAAAAAAAACATTAAGAGGTGTTAAGACACTCTCTTCACATCTAGTTCAGTAAGATGTTTATGTATCTTTCTGCCTCTTAATGGCCAGAAAAAAACAAACGCTCTTAACAGTGTTTGCTTCTTACTGCCTCTCAATGACATGAAAAAAAAACAGTCTTAATGACCCAAATGTCTGACCACGTTTGAATGAGTCAGATTAAGATGTTGTTAAAAGGCATTTCTGAAAAAACAAACACCACCTTAAATATCAGATCATATAGATATTTGGTAGATTGTCTTTAAGTAAATGATGATAAAATATATAATTTAGTCGATATGATACGACTTAATGGGGTTTTAACGTAACTACACTCATTTATAATTTGTTTTCCAGCAAAGGTAAACAAAATACTACGCAAATAAGATTTTGAGAGAAAAAAAAAGAAAAAGTGAATCTTAATAAACACATAATGTTCATCAGGTTATCATTAATTTATGTTCATTTATCAAATCCTGTTATTATATATGATCACACAAGATCGCAGTTTTCACTGTTACATTAACGTCAACTCAACTTTCTTTCTCTACACCCGTCTTCATGATCGATTTAGCGTAATAACATAACTCACTTAAACACAAATATTCCGCACAAAAACCACTTAATAACACATCCGTACCCGCCCCATTACCCGTTGGGTACCCGGTTAATATTATCCATCGGTTTTTCGGGTTTCCCCGCGGGTATCGGGTATTTCTATTTGAATATTTTTATAGAAAAATGACGGGTATCAAGATTAAGTCACACTAAAATTCATCGAAAAATTAACGCAAAACACCCTTATATATTCAAATTTTTTAACAGTTAAAGAAAACAAATACCGTATTAGACGATTTAGCGTTTTCGAATAATTCATGTAAAACATTCAAATGTGTTAAATAATAGAAATATATAAAAAATACAATGGAAGAAATTATATGTAATATATCCTTTAATTAATCATAATAACAATAAAGCGGGTACGAATTCGGGTAAACGAATACGGGTACGGGTACGGGTAATCGGGGCGGGTATTATCAGAACCCAATGGGGTTTTAACGTAACTACACTCATTTATAATTTGTTTTCCAGCAAAGGTAAACAAAATACTACGCAAATAAGATTTGAGAGAAAAAAACCATTTAATAAAAACCATTTATAACTACATTAACGTCAACTCAACTTTCTTTCTCTACACCCTTCTTCATGATTGATTTAGCGTAATAACATAACTCACTTAAATACAAATATTCCGCAAAAAAACCATTTAATAAAAACACCCACACACACAACAAGTCACACAACTCATTCTTATTTTCGACCGAGCGAGTCCTTGCAAAAAACGCGTCCAAAAGGAGTGGTGTAAGGGGAAGAACGCGTCTTTTGCAGGAGTCGACCGAAAGTCACGACCGACCATGACACATGGTCTCAGAGCATCTTCTAGAATGCAACTTATTTCCAAGTGCAATAATGCTACAATATGTCAATGTAAATACACGATTGGCACTTTTTCTAGATTTGCATGGTTTCATTAGTAGCGAATTCAAATAGTTACACTATAAGTGATACTAAAAAGGATGCGTGCACGTATATACCATCTGACTCGATTATGTCCGACCTTGTTTCCCATAAAACGGGGTTTTCTACGATGATATGTTATACGCAAACGCGGCCATGATGTTATACTATTTAATCTGTATCTGAGCTACATTTATAATCGTCTAACTAAAACAATAATAATACTCAATTTCGTATGAACGAGACAAGATTGTTATTGTTCGATTATGTACACGTAAATTAATATATGTTCGGAAAGTTTATTCGAGCCTACGGAGACGCACGCGTTAATAGGTAAAACAATTAATAATAACTATATTAAATGTAATATATTTATGTGATAAGCTTAACGAATGTTAAATAGTTAAAGTAAATATTTAACGAAGTTATATTAATCGTTAAATAGTTTAAATATTAATAGATATGGGATTTAAGGAAAAAGGAAAGTTTTCATTTTGTTTCCTTTTTGGCCTAGAATTCGGTCGAAACAACTTTGAAAACTAAACCCTATATCTTCTCACCTCTCAACTTTTGTTTGTTGTATCGATCGACCGAAACCCAAAATAGGTATTCTGTTCTTGTGTTGGTATCAATCTAAGGAAAAACCACAAGAACGTACGTGTTGTCAATTGCTTGTATTTCTGTGACGTGTGGATACAGTTTGGTTGATTTTATTGCTTTATCAGACGGTACTCAGTACTTTAGTCATACTACTAGTGAAGATCTTAAGCCATTAATAATGAAACGTATATAATCGTGTGTGATCTGAAGTAGAGACACGGCGTTTTTAATTAGAGATTACTCTTGCGGTGGGATTCGCGTTGTTATATTTATTAGTGCTCTACTACACGACGTAAATTGAAGACAGTATGATTGTTACGTTACAATTGGTTAAAAGATTGTTACACGTTCATTAAATATCATTTATTGGTAATCTGATTAAATGATAACTTTGATCTAAACATGATTATATGTCTTTATTGATTGAACTTACTGTGTAGTTAATGGTTAATTTGGTCATAAACTCCAACAGTGGCATCACGAGCCATCGTATAGAATTCTAATTACAAAGAGTAAAATTGAACATTAAGGTTCTTGATTAATTTTAAGCCCTTTGGGCGGTTTTAGTTATAAAGATTGGATCTTGATGATATAAAGCAAATTAAATATATGAAACCTTAAGTTGCATAAATTTTACTATGTTTAATGTGTTAATTGCATCCTGTATGTGCTAGTAAAGCGTAAAGGATACATTATTACATATTTTCGTGGTCCCATAAGTGGTGATGTACAAATTGCAGGTTGTGTGCGATACTCATACATCTTTTGTTAAAGTTGTCATGTGTATCATTGGTGGTTCTCGTGGTTGATGTCTAGAGAGAGGTCAGGTTGAGGTAAGTGTTGTTTATTTTTTTGTTTTGTTTGTGTGTGAGTTGTGATTACTTTATTTTCAAGTTTTCGTTGCACAAATTTGGTCCCCAGGCCGGGACCAAACATGCAATTTGACCAAATACAGGGACCAAAATGCAACCCAAAAAGGACCAAACCTGCAACCCAAACTTGAAATATGGACCATCAGTGCAATTTCAAGTTAGGTTCCTAAACCTGCAATTTGGCTCATACCACAGGACCAAAATGCAATTTACAATTTGATATCCATGATGAACACATGCATGTTTATCATGGATTGATATGTGATATAAAATTCTTTGTTAATTGTTAATTGAAGTTCATGCAATTTGATGATTATAGACATAAAAGTTAAAATATTTTGATTTTTCGGATTGTTAGACACACTGTTACGAAAATATTCATAAAATATTCGTCGAATGTCGAAAAAATTTGAAATTTTAATGGTAGATCCACGACTCAGTAAGCTACAACTTTGTAGTTTACTGCAAAAGCTGGGGAAGACCCTAGCTATGTCCTGACGGGGCCTGAAGTCGACTGAAATATTCTATCAGCTTTTATGTGCTATGTGGTACTATTTATATAAGGCTTACGCAATCGATTATATCGATGGATGTGGCCCGATTCATTGGAAAAGGGAGCCTTATGTGAATATGTACATAGGTTAATTATTCGATAATTAGAATCATCATTAATGTTTGCATGTCTTAATTGTTAAGTGATTAAATAAATGTTATGTGTATTAGTTATATGTTTATATAGTTTTGTTTTAAGTATTGACTTGTGAGAAAACAAAAGGGTTTTTTCAAAAATAAAATTATAAACATGACTAATAACTATGAAATAAGATTTATTATAGGTTATTAATTGCGAAGTCTTATGTGTCAATCGGGTATGGTTATCTATAATGTTAGGGCTCATACCTTAACTTCCCACGACGAGACTTGCAATTTAATATGTTTATAATGTGTTTTTAAAATTAAAAATTTAGTTTTTATCAATGACGAAATTTGCAAAAGTACTATTTAGTTTCAAGGATAAGGTTCGGGGAGACTCATCAAGACTTCGGTCTTGTAGATACCATTACCCTATAATGTCAGACTACATTGTAGTTTCCTTACCTTGCATACTATTTTGGAAGTCGCGAATGGTCTAGGGTTTGAATGGTTTTTATTCATTCTTTAATCTTTTCCCGCGATAAAACATGGATCTTTAAAGTTGAAAACACGTTGAATTGTCAATTTTTAAAGGTAACACTATTTATACATGAGATGTATAGAAAATAAGTGATACCATAATAAATAACTTAATTGAGTAAAGTTTTTATTAGAATTTATGATACAAAGATGTATGCATGCTTCTTCGTACATATTTGACACGTCAGATAAAATACCCTTTTTAAATAAGTTGTTGCCATCCAATTTGTAAGAACACTTGCATTTGCCTTTTACATTGCGTAAGACGTAGTTAGATTGCAAACCCGAGGTGATTATACATTTTTTCGTGATACGTTAGTGTCACATAATCACAGTTCTTGATTGGACGACTTAATCGAGGTAAGCGGGTGAGACCTTATGCTCGAGGCATAGATGGGATAAAACATGCTTACTAGTATATTAATGTAATAAAGTAAGTCCCATAATGTTCTACGAATTGCACCGGTGGCAATTATTGATCGTCAATTACCTTTTGAATACACCATTGCTAGTAGTTCAACTGATGTGATGGTGGTATGTCAAGTTGGATCATAGGTCTTAGAAAATTAAATGTTTATAGATTTAAACATGGGTAGTTAATTTTCTTCAAGGAGTATTATCAAAAATACTAATTCTTAAACTTTAACTATGTTTTGTAGATGGCACATCCTGCTCAAACCATAAACCATTCGGCTTTCAGGTCGATGTTTGAAAGAGAAAAACTTTCTGAAAATAATTTCAATGACTGGTTTCGTCAACTTAAGCAAGTCTTGAGAGTTGAAAAGAAAATGTATGTCATTGAACAGCCTATTCCCCCTGCTCCTGCAGTTGATTTCGCAGCAAATGTGCTGGCGGAATGGAATGCAGTATATGATGCTCATAATGAGGTGTCTTATCTTATGCTTGGAAGTATGACTCCGGAGCTTCATAGACAATTTGAAAATTATTCACCTTATGAAATGCTTCAGGAGCTTAAATCCATGTTTGAGAAACAAGTTAGAGTGGAAAGGTTTGACCTAATCCAAACTTTCCATGCTTGCAAACAAGAGGAAGGTAAACCAGTTGGCCAATATGTATTTAAGATGAAGGGATATGTTGAGCAATTGGAACGTCTTGGTTATGTGCTCCCACGAGAGCTTAGTGTTGGTTTAATTATGAATGGCCTCACTAGTGACTTTGCGTGTTTTGTAAGAAACTACAATAAGCATAACATGGGGAAGACAATTGGTGAACTACATGCTCTGCTTATTGAGTATGAGAATGGTTTACTTTAAAAGGCTGCTACACCACATGTAATGGCAATTCAAGTGTAACAATCCGTATTTTTGATCAATGAACGACGTCATTAAATTCACTATTTATTTTTTTTTCTCTCGTGCGCGTTTACTTTAATTCTCATCACATAATTAAATCGCGTAAGCTAAAAATTTTCACTTAACGAATAAAACAAGAGAAATATGATTTGTATACACTATTTCCTGACATGAATAGTGTTGGTTCGTTTTTAATAAAACTTTTGGCGAAACATTTTTAGAATCATTTATATAATATTTATATGAGTTTTAAATTTATAAATATTATTTTACGAGACGATTGACCCACTTAAACGATAACATTTTACCAACGATATAAACATTATTTTATTTTTGTTGAAAGTAATAATCACCTCTTTATATTTTATTTTTGTCGGTTACGTAAAACGTTTACGTTTCGCGATAAATCAAGTTTAGGCATACCCGGAACCACCAAAACTTTTCTACGCTTCAACAAATACCCACTTTTATACCCAATACATAAAAATTACAAAATATATCATCTATATCTTTTGTATTGCCGAAATACTTGCAAATTATACAAGTATTATATCAAAACTCTTCATTTTGGTCAAATAAGACACCATACTTCTTAAATGCACACCTTACCTAGCATACTTTGACTAAGGGCCATACCCATGACCATCCCTAAGACTAAGACCCATTCCTATGACCATAACATG